>VDFB02350995.1:0-19999 GCA_007258455.2 Sequoia sempervirens
TTAATCTCTACCATTTTAACAAAAATAATAATTTAGAAAGTAGACTTGAAGCACTGTGGCTCTTATTTTTGTTGCCTCTTCAAATTTTGAGTAAAACTACCTTCAATTTCTCATTTAAGGTCCATTTTTCCTGATTTCAGAAAAAATGTGGCCACTTAAGACCCCATTTCGGTCCCCCATCTTTGTGCACTTACCCATTAACTAAAATTCAATATTTGAATATAATATTATGTTGGTAAAAGTATAATATATATATACAAGAAAGCCATTTAGGCTTAAAATAAAGTCATATAGGCATATAATGTCACATATTTGTCATATAATAACATATGTAAAAATTGCCATATATGCATACAAAAAGTCCTAATGTAATCACTTTCCTCGAGGGGAAGTGAAGAGATCATGAGCCACCTTTGACTATTGAGTGGATGGAGAGGCAAGTGATGATGATCGCTTTTAAACTCATTGACTGGACCTCCTCTCATAAGTTTTTTGGAGCTCCACCTAATACAATGAAAATTATACACAAATTAATATATAAAAAATAAAATTTATAATGACACATATTGAAATAATCACTTACCACTAGCAAACAATTTGTTTCAAGAAATCTTTACCTCTCTTCATCAATCTAATGGGCACGAACTACATTTGTGGTCTCCTATGATAAGCCAAGAACCAAATTAAACTATAAATGAATATGATTCAAATTTGTAATAACAAATGTGGGATAAAATAACAAATAACATATGAATTTTACTAATATGGCTCATACTTTTGTCAAAGGCATCAAAGATAATACTACTATGATAACAACCACCTCCACTATGTTACAAATATTGAGATGGGTCTAATTTTATGTCATTAACTAAGAATAAAATAATATTATTAAATTACCAAAATCTACCTCCTAACATTATTTTACAAAAATAATGAGTAAAAATATTCAAGCTCACATTAGTGAAAGATGTATGACCACTCTAACTAATAGGTCTTGATGTTGAAGGCCCAACATCCACTTTTTGAACATCCAATGTGAATTTTAAGATTACTATTCATATAAGGTAAAAATGTTTTTATGCGCCTTATTTACTATTTCTTTATTAATTACATACATATGGACTCAACATCATTTTGTAATTAGGTGTTGAAGGGCCACTAGATACTTGAGGTGAACACTTTGAACCTGAAATTTTATTACAATCAATTTAGTAATTTAAAGTTAATCTTACATTTCAAAAGAAAATATAGTAAATTGATTTTAACCTTGTTCAAATTTATCTGTCTATTAATGTCAAATGTCTCATCTAGAATATCATCTTTAAACACTATCCAATTCAATATGGATGTACCCTATTGCTAGTCACATGCACCCTGATTATCCTCAAACTCATAATCACAAAGAGACCCGCAAATTTGACATATGTTAGGTGAACATTGAGACATTGGAGACTCACCATCACCACCCTATGAAAGAGGCTTATTGTGCTATAAAAGGGTATGATCAAGTGAGCTAATGGGTTGTAAGGTCTCAACCTTAGCACTCTTCTTCATGCAGAAGGGATAAAGACATGCTCAATGTCTAGCCTAGCAAGGGGTCTTTGTGCCTAGTTTTAGGTACATTGTTCCCCACCTAGTCTTGTGGAGAGTGCCCACCTCTATCCTAGAACTCTTGCATGTCAAAGTAGTTTGGGATCACATTAAGGATAAACTCTTAATAAAGTTTCCTCAAAAAGTATTGTAGGACCTCATTGTTGTTGTATGGAGGATGGCCAAAAACCATCCACCACCTATACCAAAAAATAATTCTTTATCCCCTAGTGTTGACATCAATGGATAAGGAACCCCCTATAAGTGTTGTGTAGGGGTACATTGATTTGTGTGATAGTGAACAATACACACAAGTTGGATTTCAATTTTTTTATTTTATTTATTCATAAGATAATTTTTCAACTTTAAATTGTTTTTCTTCTTCCCTCTTGTTTGAATAGGTGTTAATTTGGTTGCTCACATAATCTATGTGAGAAATGATATATTCCAATGAAGTGGCAAGAGTAGACCAATCAGAGGCTGTTCCACTTAACTCTCTCAACTTTTCAATTATTGGTTCAAGTTCTTTCTTGTTGTTTTCTATTTTCCCTAGGATGTTTTCTTACATCCTAAAAGGATGTGGAGGCATTGTTGGAGCGATTTATTGTGATTGTTCTTTACTAGGGTTTTTATGAATTAGTGAATGAGGGTTTTCATGAATTTCTAGAGGAGTTCAATTCTTATAAATTAAATAAAAATCACTCAAAACCATTTATATCTTGCTATTTAATCAATTTTTTACATTAAAAAGTAAACAAAAACTACCTCCTCGACCTCAAGGATGTCATGGTGGAATTTTGGTGACATATTAATGGTAATTTAGCGACTTCATAATGTAAGTGTGCTCTTGGATGGTCATAGTTTGTTATCTTGTAGGTGAAAGGCCAAGTTTAAAATGAGATCAACCTCTTTGCTATTTTGTTTTTATGTTTTACATAACATGAGCACATTATAATACACTCACGCTATGTCCTGTATGGGGCCAAAAAATGGCATGTCCACTTTTTGATCCGCTGTCTTTTTGCATTTACCCTTGCAATATGCCACTCTCTGGACATGAGCTTCATGTGTCTCTTATTGAAATGGATTGGGTGACTTTCCTTAAAAGTTTTTCAAGGTTACATGATATTTCACTAGTATTGAGTTCCTTTAGATCTAGTAGTAGGCTCTTTGTCATAACTACGTGGTACATGTTATCAATTGGAGTATTTTCAAACTTATCCCCAAAGCTAGGGACTTATATCCTATCCCTAGTTGGGGCCTATCACCTGTCTTGATATATTTAGAAGAACTTGGCTAAAGCCTTAGATTTATGTATTTTTCATCTACTTATGTCCATTGTGTGGCTCAAGAGTAGATGAGGTTCATCAAATCTACTATATTGTAGATACCATTTTTATAGTCTAGGTAGGTACAAAATGGGCTAGAGTGTCTCAACAACATATTATTTTCCTCGATCTCACCTTTTAGAAAGCACACAAAATCATTGAGTGAAATTTTATCATGACCATGCTTAAAGTTCTCAAATGTTGGGAATTCTTTTTTAGATTCTACTCAAACCATTTTTTTTGACACTTTGCATTACTTAAAAAATATTTGATAGCTTTAGTCTCATCAAATCTCTTCTACAGTGTTGTCTATTTTTCTTTCATTCTATTTGTTACTTTTGTAATCCTTTAGTTGTCTTCTTTCCAAAAAGGCTATGTAAGGGCTATTGAAGCTTATTTCTCTTCCTACCACATCCCAATAACTTACCAATAGAAACTTTTTGATAATATTTCCTCATACTTGTGGAGTGTCATGAATGTTTTCGTAGAGTCACACACTACCTCGATACTTTCTACAAAGCTTTTGGTTTAGATATTTAGAGGAATACAACTTGTTATAGAAAACCCCTTCTTATAGTTTAATCATGTGAAAGAGTTAATACATGGAAATGTCTTGACAAAGGGTAGATGTTCAAATTTTGAGCATTCCATTTGCCTTTGATTTTTTACCTCCTACTCTTTGAAAATATGCTATGGGAAGAATTGAAAAGAAGACATCCCTCTAGATTTTCCAAGATCTTTCTTTAGAGTATAAATTTAAGTTTTTTACCAAGGTGTTGACATTTATGCATGTTTACTATTTTTCTTCTTATGATTTGTATAAAGGAACCCATGCTAGGATTTCCAAGCTCATATTTGACTTTATTTGGGTTAATACCAAGAAAGCTTGAGGATTGCATAGAGTGGTGTGGGACATTTATTGTTTTCCCTAGGATAAAGCTGGTATGAGGATCATTGAAGTTTATACACAAAGTATTATGCTCTATGTTGAGTGGATAATTCATGCAATAGATGGCTCAAATGCCTAGAAGACTCTCTTGAGGCACTATATTGCTTCAAGTTCACCTCATGAGAAGAAATGTTGGTAGGGTATTGGACTTTAGCCTCTCCTCATTGCAAATTTTCTTATCTCTTTTGTGGCTAAGAGTTTTTGGAAGGCCTTTGAAGTGGTTATGATTTTTCTCAAATAGTTTGGTGATGGTTTATAACTATTTTTCCTTTCAATGATCACAACCTCGATGGTCTCCAATCATCAATAATTATAGTTTTCCTTTGGAAGACATTCCTAAAATTAAGGTTCTCATAGTTTTTCAAGAAGTCACTCATATCATTATTGATTTAGTGTTGGAATTTTGACACCACATTTGGGAATTACACTTTGGGGCTTATTTACAAAGCCCTTACCCTTTCTCATTAACCCTTTGTAAGATTGAAACAAGTGGCAATGATTGACTTACTCCCTCAAACTTGTTTTGTAGGATTAAAATAGTTTAAAGGTTTACATTAGACATCAAAATTGCTCACTTTATGGTATCTCCTCTACCAAGGGCTTCATCTTATAGAAATGCTTATGCATATTGGACTTGCCCATCCTCATTGTTTAGTGTGTCACAAATTGGAGTCTTTCAAGCATTTTTCTAGGCTTTCCCTTAGAACTAAGGATGCTTAGAAATGGGTTCATAACCTTTTATCACCTTTTTATCAAGGTTTTTTCTCTTCAATAATTGCTTTGTTTAGGGATACAACTTGGTTGATGACTCACATTGATAGAATTTGGGGTTTTTCAAGCTTGTATTATGTTTCAACTCCAAAAATATAGAAATAATGCTATTTTTAGTTATGTGGCTATTGATTTCTATTTTTCTCTTAATGAGAAAGTTCAGATGCTTGCTTCTATATGATTTTAGATCTAGGTACAAGTGGATAAGGTGACAATATAATTGCATCATCTCTATGACCTTCTTAGTAATTAGGAAATTGTATTGTATATCATGAGCAAAGTTTTTCCCATGGCCTTAGTTAAAGAATATTGCCTTACTTGAAGGCCGTTGCCTTCAACCTCCCACTAATGAAGCCACTCACAAAATTGGAGTTGTTTCTTATTGTCTCCTTCTTAGGGAAGGGGTTGAATTCCTTCCCTACGAGGGAAAGTTGCTAGGATGGTATTAACTGACATTTAAGTAATTATTTTACCTTTGCCTTTGCCTTGCTATTTAAGACTCTTAGGATTGTTGGGAGGTCCCTAATTCTCCCCTGATGAGTCATCCTCTTGGATAATTTCTCGATAGAGCAACCCATTTTCCCTCATAATATAATAGCTTATGCTTGATGTTGGTGTAAGATATATAATTTGACTTGCCGCCTTTAATGTTTTACATTTTAATAAACAATGTATACCTCCCACTTACTTTTTATTATAAACTTTCTACTATATACTTTGTTATTTAAAAATTAATATATAATCCTCATAGAAGTTTTTCCATTGAAAATCATACTAAGGTGAGCCCCGCGCGAGTCACCCCTATTAGTTTTACACCACTAAATTTAGTTGTAACGAAATATTATCTTCTTCCACGTATCTTGAGAATGTATAAATCCGATTTTTGAAGGACATAGGGTATTATCTTCTTTTAAACTAGTCCCGGAATCTGAACCCAATCGTTCTAAACCCAAGTAATTGCATAATTTATTCCATAAAATACTCTCCGCTTGAATTCGAATTCGCAGCTATTCACGAAGGATCAGCAGTTCTTATGTAAATTTTTCTTGGAGGACAGGATGCTCAAAACACTCCAGGGAGACGATCGAACTGAAAATTACAAATCGACAGAGGCATTGATCCCCCCTGCATCCATTGGCAGTTCTGAAGCAGACAGTCACCTACATTTGGAAGAAACACACAGAAGGGGACAGAGCTTCAATGGTGGTATTCCTCCTCATTATAAAATTCCTGCTGAAGAAAACTTACATTCAGAAAGCGGGCCATGGTGGTCAGGTGGTGATGCTCCACATAACGAAACTTTAGGAGCATACTTGCTGAATCTTGTGGGCCAGGCAATCACTAGATATTCCCATTCTGTTCTTCGTTTTGATATCAGAGGGCCAATCCTTTTGAAAGGTCCAACTTGGGGAGTTAAACAAAAAGAATTAGAAAATCAGTTTCTCACTACCTCTGGGGCACATAGGAATCCAAGGAAAACTGCTAGGGCGGAACCAGAGACAGCAAAGCCTTCCAGCAAATGGGTCCAGGGAATTCAGGATGTTGGTGCTCGGATAAAATTCATGCAGGTCAATATTTTTAGATATAGAATTTATAGCCGACAAAGTTGTAAGCTCTAACTGGGTTTGTTCGATGTAGTCTCTAATTTTAAATGTATTGTATTTCCTTGCAATATGTGGACAGTAGTTAATTTCAAGAGCTATATATGCTCAAAGGATGATGAGATAATAAGAAAAATATGTAGAGAATGCTTCATCAATAGGAAATTGCGTTTGGTTTACTTTCAAGCTGGGCACGAGTTCCAAACCTAGAGATGCAAAATTTGAACACTATATAAAGTAGTGGAAATAAGTCACCTCGTGGGCCTCAAATTGGTTTGTGGGGAATGTTTCTGTGAACAAAATTAACTTTTTACAGTTTTATTTTTCTATAGAGAAGGTTAAAGAACAATATATTTTAGAAGTTTTGAATTTTTTAACCTCTTTCAAGCGAAAAGGTTTTGGAATCATATATTTCCAGAAGTTTTGAAATAGTGACAAATCTTTTCCAATAAGAATTATCAACTTTATATGGCTTACGAATTTTTTTTTGATATATTGAAGAGAAAGAAGATAACGATGATCATTTTGCAATTGTTAGTTATTGTTTGTTTCCTGGTTTACTTAAAGAGTGATCAAATAATATAAAAAATATGAGGGATAATACAGAACTAACTGAGAATTTTATTAAGTGTTAATGAGTACGTAGCATCACTAAAAGGATTGCACGGTGGCCTTTGATTTCAGATATGGGATTTTCCCCATGAGGAAACTGGGGAACCACGTTTTCCATGGGGTTTGAATATTGGATTGGGAGTTAGTATGGAAATTGATAGAGGTGGGCGTGTTATTCCAAAGGCGAGATTGCAGACCAAGCATGCAGTTCTTCATATTCTGCCCTCGCCATGTTTTGAGCTGCGAAGCAAGTTGCCGTTAGGTTCAACATCATTTCTTGTTGATATCAGATACAGGTAGTTAATAAATTTCAGTTTGAGTTCATTTTGTGCCCTGAAACTTTGTGTACTTCTGATTGCTTTGAGGCCCAACATTGTTGCTTGTTGACATCAGATACAGGTAGTTAATGAATTGCAGTTTGAGTTCATTTTGTGCTCTGGAACTCTCTGTACTTCTGAATAGTTGATGTTTCCTTTTGCTCTTGATTAGCTATTGAAACTTGTTGCACTTTGGAGTCTCATTGTTTGACTTTGGTTGTTGGTGAGTATTAATATAATCCCGTTCTTCCTTCTTGCCTTTTAAATTATCTAATTTCAATTTGCATGTAACATACACCCCTGGAATTTTTTTGAAACCCTCTGTTTGCTGATTGATATGCTTGCTGTTATGTTTTGGGTTTGATTGTTTCATGTATTGTTTTGATCATGGTTTCATTGCCAAACAATAGAAATATGCAAGAAGGAAATACTGAAATAGAAATATGCTTTTCATAACAGATTACATCACCAAATAGAGTCTATTTATTTCAGAATAAATCAGACTTAATACAAAAGTGTTTCAGAACTGATATATGAAGCTTTAGTCCTGATAAAGGACTTATAACAGCAGCGAACCAATATATATATATATATAAGCTCCCAAAACACCTCTATGATGTTGCACCACAGTCTTTGGTTTCCAACGCCTTCAAACAGCAACACAAGCACTGGAAAATGGACTCATAAAGAGGTTTATACATCAGCAAACCTCTGACATGAATACCCAGAATGGCATGCCCCCTAGAGAGGGCGATTTAGCTCTAAAAATCAGAATTCTACCAAATGTCCCGTGTAATGGCTTGAAAGATGGTGCCCAGGAGAGAGGAATCCAACGCACCAATGCCCAAAATAATGTGCCAAATACAACCGGAGTTACGGATAATTTGTCCTTCAGCCATTGGTAAAAACTGAGTTTCTAGAACTTCTGATAATATATATCAGTAATCAGACCTCAGAAATCATTCCAAAAAACCAACTAATCAACACCAAAATGAACCATACACCAAACCAAACTCATGCCAACAAACCCACATCAAAAGACTACAAAAATCTTCATCATTCACCACCCAAACTCTGAAAATCAGACCTCTGTTGAATCACAGTGTCATCTCTGGATGGAACCAGTCGAATCTGGCTAGGGTGGACCGAAACCAGCTCAATACAGCGAGGGTTTTCGTCCTCAACACGCAGTTAGAGCACTCTGAAAGCATTCCAACAATATCTTGTTAAGTTGCCAAATAGAAGATGAGCAAATGAGAGCCAAAATGAAGCTTTGTAGAAAGTGAGAGGGAAATTAGGGCAACTTTACGTTTTGTAACACTTTCCCTCCAAAAGCCAACGCCTTCCTCATGAGCCTTTTAAAATTTAATTATTTTTAGCACCTTATACCTCCCTTGGGCATCCAACCTCTAGATGGAAACTATTTTTCTTTTGTTGCTTTTTAAAACAATGTTAAGTTATTACATTAGGCTCCAAGGTGTTTTTTCGATGACTACCAACCCTTTCACTTAAGTTATAAAATTACTTTATAAAAATAACTTAAGTGATTGATAAAAGGCAAATATTAAACAATCCAACCTTAGACTCTCCAACGCCACCTTAGGAATAACATTGCTGAAGCAATATGGGCTCGAGACCAGTTACGTGAAATAGACTTACTATAAATAGCAATTTCTAAAAATAGTAAGTACTCCCCAATACACAAATTGACACAAAATTGAAGTTCACTAAGATGCCCTATGGCTTACTATAAATAGTAAGCACTGCAAACTGACCACTATTATAAATAGAAAGTCCTACCGAAAACCAATCATTGAGCCCAATGCTAGCCACTGAGTCCCCTAACCAACTCCAACTAGCCTACGACAACTCTGGAATAGGCTAATGGGCAACCCACTACTCAAGTGTGAGAAGGGGACATTACAGTCCTCCCCCTCCAAGATTGCTTGCCCTCAAGCAATCATAACTTAGGATGTTGTAAAATTTGCTCACTTTCCCAAGTAGCATCCTCCACCGATAGATTCTTCCACTTAACCAGATACTCCTTAATCACCCTCCTCCACAGAGTACACTCCTTAACCTCTAATATAACCTTAGGAATCAATATTAACTTACCTTCCTTGTCCAAATGAGGCAACTCTATAGAAGGAACCGCATTCTGATCCAATGCCTTCTTAAGGTGAGAAACGTGGAAGACATTGTGCACTTTGCTACTTTCAGGTAGCTCCAACTCATAGGCCACCTCTCCAATCCTCCAATTGACTCAGAAGGGACCATAAAAACGGGGCTTAAGCTTTTCTGACCCACTCTTCTTGAGAGTGGACTGCCTATAAGGCTGCAACCTCAAATATACTATGTCCCCTAGCTCAAAAACTCGCTCCATATGATGCTAATTAGCATACAAATTTTGCTGATTCTGAGCATGCTGAATGTTCTCTCTCAGAGATCTCACGATATTTTGACTCTCCTCAAGAAGATCTCTTGCTCTAGGCACCCTGCAATCTCCAAAATGTAAATCAATGAAGCCGAGAGCTTCGTAGCCATATAATGCCATGATTGGGACATCCTGATAGACATATGGAAGGTAGAGTTGTAGCAAAACTCTCCCAAATGTAACCACTTGACCCATGGCTTCTGCTGCCTTGAAACATAATTGCTCAGGTAATCTTCCACCCATTTGTTCACCACCTCAGTTTGCCCATCAGTCTAAGGTTGATAACTAGTGCTAGGGGTCAATTCTGTGCCACATAATTTGAATAACTCCTGTCAAAACAAATCATAAACTTTTTGTCCCTATCATTGATGATGGTCTTAGGTGTTCCATAAAGCCTAAACACCTCTTTGAAAAATAAATCTGCCACTTGTATTGCTGTAAACCTTGTTGATATGGCAAAAAAGTGAGCAAATTTAGTCAATCTATCTACCACCACATATATATTGTCCTTCCCCTGCACCTTAGGAAGCCTTGTAATGAAGACCATTGATATACTTTCCCATTTCTAAGTTAGAATGGGAAGGGGTTGCAATAAACCAACAGGGTAAGTATGCTCATTTTTGTCTTGTTGGCATACTTGGCACTCACGGACATACTTAAGAATATCATCCTTCATCCCCTTCCATGAGAATCTCTCACGGATCTGCCTGTATGTCTTATTATACCCAAGATGACTAGCCATGAAAGCCTTAAATATGTGTACTTTCACCTTAGATTTAGGAGCTCACCATATTCTATCCTTGTAATAAATGAGATCATCCCTCACTTGATACTTATCATCCTGTAATGACCCATCAAGAATGCTGTTAGCAAGTGCATTCTTGGCATAATCAGCCTGTATTTTATCCTTCCAATCTATTGATATGATTGAAATGGGGCACAAATGTGGCCTCCTAGACAAAGCATCAACCACTAGATTCTTCCTCCCTCTGAAATATTCAATCTCAAAGTCATACCTTTGAAGTTTGCTCACCCATTTCTGCTGCCACTCATTAAGATTCTTTCGATTAAGAAAATACTTAAGGCTGTTATGGTCAGTTTTCACTACAAATCTGCCCCCAACAAGGTATTGTCTGAACTTGGCAAGAGCATGCATGATCGCTAACATTTCCTTGTCATAAATAGAGTAAGCTCTCTCACCTCCTCTCAACTTCTTGCTCTCAAAGGCTATTGGATGTTTACTCTGCATGAGGAAAGCTCCTATGCCTTCACTCAGGGCATCACACTCAAGCTCAAAAGGCTTGGAGAAATCAGGAATGGCTAGAACTGAGCACAAACTCATTAATTGTTTGAATCTATCAAAGGATTGCTGCGTTGTTTCAGACTAAACAAATGCCCCCCTTCTTGGTCAAATCAGTGAGTGGGGCAGCCAACTGTGAAAATCCTTTGATGAACCTCCTGTAGAAACCACAAAGTCTAAAGAACCCCTTCAACTATGTGAGGTTTGTAAGTGGAGGCCAATCAAGTATAGCCTTGATATTTTTAGGATCGACGCTAACCCCTTTAGAACTGATAATGTGCCCAAGATACAACAACTCTGTCATGCCAAATTCACACTTAGACTCTTTTGCAAACATGGACTCACTCTCCAAGATACTCAAGACCTCATCCAAATGCCTCAAGTGCTCCTCCCATGATCTACTATAAATAAGAATGTCATCAAAGAATATTAGGACAAACTTACTCAACTTCTTATTGAATATCTTGTTCATGCATGATTGGAAAGTGGTAGGAGTGTTAGTCAATCCAAAGGGCATAACAAGGAGCTCGAAGTGACCATAGTGGCATATGAATGCTGTTTTCTCAATATCTTCCTTCTAACTTTGATCTGATGGTAACTAGACCTCAAGTCTATTTTGGAGAAATAGAATGCTCCATGTAGCTTATCAATCCGAGGGATGGGGTACCTGTTTTTGATAGTCTTCTTATTAAGTACCCTATAATCTATGCACATGCACATAGTCCCATCCTTCTTCTTCACTAACACCACTGAAGAAGCAAATAGACTCTTACTCAGCCTAATATGTCCCATGTCTAGAAGCTCCTTGATTGCTTCTTTATCTCGTCCTTGTGTCTCTTTGGATGCCTATATGGCGTAGTTATAATGGGCTTAGCCCCCTTCTCTAACTCAATGACACACTCTATGCCCCTATCAGAAGGCCTACCTAGAGGAATACTGCCAAAAATCTTGCTTCGCTTGGATAGCAAAGCTTGAATGTTGGGTGGATAGGAACACTTCTCCTCCTTTGTAACCGTGGGCATAACTGCTAGAAAAGCCTCTCCATGTGCTTGAAGGAAACAACACGAGGCCCTCCATTAGATATCCCTCTCAATACAACATTATTACCCTCTGATTTAAACTTCAGCTCCAAGGTCTAAAAATTGAGAGTGATCTCACCTAGGGAACGTAACCACTGAATACCCATCACTGCATCTGTGTCCCCAATGCTAACCACATAAAAGTCATCCTTGACTTCATAGTTACCCAACTGAAGGCTGAACTGAGGAATCAACTTAGTACAAGTAATGGTGAAACCATTTGCAACCATCACTCTAAAATCGTCAACCTCCTGTGTCTGGAGTCCTTTGCGTGCTACAAGCCCCTCGTCAATAAAATTATGTGTAGCCCCTAAATCAATCAAAGCTATCAATCGCTGCCCCTTAAGGACTCTAATGTGCAAAGACTCGTTCTTTTGGAAGCTATAGAGTTGGGCAAGCTTCCCCTCTTTTGTTTCCTCTTTTCTAGCCTCTTTAAGAGGCTCTTCCCCTTCATTCTCATCCAAATCAGATTGCTGGTCTGAGCTTTCTGATGCGCTTTCCTCTGCTGAATAATACTCTATCTGATGCATCTTTCCCTATGTGGCACACGTATGATCCCTAGACCAAGGCTCTTTACATAGGTCATTTAGAGTGTCTCCATCAATCCTAGTGACTGATTTTTTCTGCTGATTGGTGTCCCTAGTGAATGGCCTCTTATCTTTCTTGTGCATGAATGGCTTGGACTGAAATTTAGACTTAGGGGCAGCCCACTCCATGCTTCTTGCTTTCTTCATGGCTTCTTGCAAAGTTGGAGGATCAAAAGCCTTAATCCATCCCTTAAGTGGCTCCACAAGTCCCTCACTAAACAAAACCACTAGCCTCCTCTCTATAATCCTTGTAACCATCACTGAGAGCCTCTAAAATTCTGCTATGTATGCCTCTACTGTACCATACTGCTTCAGCTGGGCCAACTCTCTAAAATGCAACTCTGGGTCCTTATCAAACCTCTCGATGAGCTTAGTGGTGAACTCATTGTAGGAAGTGATAGACCTGTGGACCAAGGTGACAAGACCATGGTACCACCACTCATGTGCTACCCCATCAAGGTGTAAATTGGCAAACTTAATTGCCTCATCCTTCGCCATTGGTCTAAGGGCCAAGTAATTGTCAAGCTTTTGTACCCAAGCCCTCGCTGTGCACTTATCACTACTGTCAAAGTGGGCAAGTGTTACCTTGCCAATGGCCTGTTGTAAGTCTCTCTAAACTGCTGGTCCTTTGTGATCAACTCTACCACCACTTATCTTCCTTATTTGATCCAAGAACTCATTGTAAGATAAGTTTGCCTTAATAGCTTCAAGAAGAGTGTCATACTTTGCATATCCCTCCCTTAAGCTGTCCACAAAAGGTAAGGAAGGATCTTGGTCATGTTGTGGTGTCTCCTTGGGTAAGAAAGAGGGCTGGAAAGGTCTGTAAAAAGTGTTTGACCCTGTTGTAGTTTGCTGTCCACCATTTCCACCTTGTTGATAAGTGGAACTACTGTCCCCGTTATGCATTGGGTTACCTTGAGTTCCATTATTAGAGTTGTTCTTACCTTGAGTTACCCTATAGTTCTTTCCCCTTTGCCTGGTGGATCCTGCTGCATCTTTGCACCCTATGAAGACTTCCAATGAGCCTTAAGAACCCCTAAGACGGTTTGACCTTCAGGAGTGGGTGGGGGCTGCCAATGTCCTTTCTTTAACTCCCTTTGAAAATACCTTTGTGCTCTCTCACTCATAGAGTGGAAAGTGCTGATTGCATGTGACTAACACAAGCTGGCAGAAAAAGTGGTTTTGCTACTACTGTAACATACACCCCTGAATTTTTTTTGAAACCCTTTGTTTACTGATTGATATGCTTGCTGTTATGTTTTGGGTTTGATTGTCTCATATGTTGTTTTAATCATGGCTTCATTGCCAAACAATAGAATTATGCAAGAAGGAAATACTAAAATAGAAATATGCTTTTCATAACAGATTACATCACCAAATAGAGTCTATTTATTTCAGAATAAATCAGACTTAATACAAAAGTGTTTCAGACCTGATACATGAAGCTTCAGTCCTGATAAAGGACTTATAACAGCAGCAAACCAATATATATAAGCTCCCAAAACACCTCAATGATGTTGCACCAAAGTCTTTGGTTTCCAACATCTTCAAACAGCAACACAAACACTAGAAAATGTACTGATAAAGAGGTTTATACATCAACAAACCTTTGACATGAATACCCAAAATGGTACGGCCCCTAGAGAGGGCGATTTAGCTCTAGAAATCAGAATTCTACCAAATGTCCCGTGTAATGGCTTGAAAGTTGGCACCCAGGAGAGAGGAATCCAACGCACCAATGCCCAATATGATGTGCCAAATACAACCGGAGTTACGGATAGATTTGTCCTTCAGCCATTGGTAAAAACCGAGTTTCCAGAACTTCTAATAATATATATTAGACCTCAGAAATCATTCCAAAAAACCAACTAATCAACACCAAAATGAACCATACACCAAACCAAACTCACACCAACAAACCCACATCAAAAGACTACAAAAATCCTCATCTTCCACCACCCAAACTCTGAAAATCAGACCTCTATTGAATCGCAGTGTGATCTCTGGATGGAACCACTCGAATCCGGCTAGGGTGGATCTTAAACCAGCTCAATACGGTGAGGGTTTTCGTCCTCAACACACAATAAGAGCACTCTGGAAGCATTCTAACAACATCCTGTTAAGTTGCCAAATAGAAGATGAGCAAATGAGAGTCAAAATGAAGCTTTATAGAAAGTGAGAGGGAAATTAGGGCAACTTTAGGTTTTGTAACACTTTCCCTCCAAAACCAATGCCCTCCTTATGAGTTTTTAAAATTTAATTATTTTAAGTTCTTATACCTCCCTTGGGCATCGAACCTCCAAAAGGAAACTATTTTTCTTTTGTTGCTTTTTAAAACAATGTTAAGTTATTACATTAGGCTCCAAGGTGTTTTTTCAATGACCACCAACCCTTTCACTGAAGTTATAAAGTTATTTTATAAAAATAACTTAAGTGATTGATAAAAGGAAAATATTAAATAATCCAACCTTAGACTCTCCAACGCCACCTTAGGAATAACACTACTGAAGCAATATGGGCCTGGGACCAGTTACTCGAAATAGACTTACTATAAATAGACATTGCTAAAAATAGTGAGTACTACCCAAAATGCAAATTGACACAAAATTGAAGTTCACTAAGATGCCCTGTGGCTTATTATAAATAGTAAGCATTGCAAACTGGTCACTGCTATAAATAGAAAGTCCTATCAAAAACCAACATTGAGCCCAATGCTGGCCATTGAGTCCCCTAACCAACTCCAACTAGCCTACGACAACTCTTGAATAGGCTAATGGGCAACCCACTGCTCAAGTGTCAGAAGGGGACATTACATTCCAATCTCTTGTTTTTATTTTAGCAACTAGTGTAGTCTTGGCACTTTTTTGATAGATTAATGTAGATTATATAGGGGCCCACATCCAATATAAAACTAAAACTTACATAAGAATTCAAAAAATGGACCCAGCAAAACAAAGAGGTAAAACAGCTTGAAATTACATTCTTAAATCTTGCTGGTGACAAAAAATTATGTTACCAGTTTGCGGGGTTGTAAGCTTGGATTCAGGTCTAGTTCGTACATGGTCTAGTACAAGTCTTGGTCCACTGCGAGTGTGGACAGGGTGCTGCAAACTGCATCTGGACTTGTTGCGGTATACTTTGCAGCATATTGAGCACCCTTTCAATTTTTTGACTTTTTCTTTTTCAACCTTATGGATTGATCAGTTAGTCTAAAAAAGCAACCCCAAATCCTAAATTTTTGACCTCAATACAAATTGGAACACAAAAACAAACACATTTACATCATTTTGAAAACAAAACTCACAAACCAAATACACATGCTGAACTTTCATTCTTGCTTGTCATTACACATATAGAGCTGAAGATTGATCATTGAAGGTCCCAAAGAGGTTGAATTGCTATTCTTATGTGTGTGAAAGTGCCCAATTGCTGCCAAGGAGACCATGGAAGAAGTTTCTTAGACTGGAAGTAAGTGTTTTTGGTTCTTTTTCTTCATTTTTCTTTCACAAATAGACTGTATTGTTTTGTTTTTCATTCTTCTACATTTAAATGAGTTACTATATATATATATATTCATTTGTTTAGAATGTGTTGCTTTCAAACTTGTTGCTCTAGGGATTATAATTGCAGCTAGCTCTAGCTCTGTGGGTCAACCCCACTTCAAAACAGACCTAAATTTACTGTTGTGGAAGTATGTTGACATGATATAACAGGTTCTAGGTGGTGGGTGATATGTTTGGATTTGCAATTTCGTAGTGTGCGTGGTGTTCAATGTACAAGCTCATATAGTTGGTTATATATATATATAATATATATACATTTGTTTGGAATGTGTTGCTTTCAAACTTGTTGCCCTAGGGATTATAATTGCAGCTAGCTCTAGCTTTGTGGGTCAACTCCACTTCAAAAAAGACCTAAATTTACTGTTGTGGAAGTATGTTGACATGATACAATAGGTTCTCAGTGGTGGGCGATATGTTTGGATTTGCAATTTCGTAGTGTGTGGTGTTCAATGTACAAGCTCATATAGTTGGTTTGTTACACCCCGTCTTGTTATCATTGTTTTACTTTTACTTTCACGGGTAAATAGGATGGTAAATGCAATCATGAGTTTGATATGTTTACTAAAAGAATGGGATACTGAAATAGGTATTATGTGAAAGTATTGATAAATGCTTAATAGGGCTTTGAAAGAGTAAATATGTTTACATTTATTGCTATATGAAAATGCTAAAGTTATGATGCATATGGATTTATTATGAACGTCTAACTACCATTGCGAATGTGCTGAGCTAGTTGTAGGGACAGGTTCATTCCTCCAGGTGGAGGGGAAGTATCACTCAGAAGAAGATCTTGGTTAGGTAACCAGTAACGTAACCTATCTAAGCTTACACACACTCACAGTAGAAAGGTTGAGTCTACACATAGTGTTGGGGAAATGGTAAGTCATCCTTAGAATGATTTGTTTGCATTAGTAAGGGTCTTGATTATTGTTGAATGCATGCTTGGGTGATGTTTATCTGTTTGAGCTTGTGAGTTCTTCTTTATGTGCTATGCTTGTTTGTGTGGTTGAATGAGTATTTTGGATTATATGCACATATATACATATGTTGACATACGCGTATGTCAGATATAATGGGGTATCCATATGAGTATGTCAACATATGTAAGGATATGCATATATGTGTATAAATGTGCTACGATGAATATAGTCACTATAGTCACTTGGTCATAATCATTTCGGATACCGAAGGGATTACTTGCCTAGTAATCACTATAGAATATATATATATATATATATATATATATGCACGCGTAAGTGTTAATGCTTATTAGAGAAGTGCATATATGTTGTACCCAAACTAATTTTTGGGATTCTCAGAGTAAATTGAGCTAAATCTTGTTAAAATGCCATTTAAGTCAGTTTTAGGTCAAACCAATCATAGAATCTTGGTGGGTTTTTGTCAAGGAACACACGTGCAAAATTCTGAAAATTTGAAAATTAGGGTTTTTTTTTTCGCCCCTATTTTCAGGGAAACCCCCGAAAATAGGACCTTCCTGCAAATGATTGGAAAATGATTTTGATAGGATTAAAGCTTCACCATCACATTGGTGAAGTCAATCATCAAAAGACATGTTTACCGGGTGGGTCTATTTCTATTTTTCAGGAACAAAGTTAGGAGCTCCACAGCCATTAATGGCAGATTGGCCAGTACCAGGTGCTGAAAGCTAAGCTTCAAAAGCTTCAACGACACAACCATGGCGGAAAAGGTCAAAAATGATGCTGTTTGATGAAGGAGATTCCTGAAAATGAAAAAGGTCAAAATTTGACTAACTCTGGAAATGTTACGAAGGAGAGAACTCAAAATGCTGAAAAGAGCCTTTTTCAAGCAGGGGCGCCCATGATCTTTGAGGGTCAAATGTAGTCAGTAAGATCATCCGAAGCAGTCATTCTCGACGTTTGATTGCTGGCTCAACAGTGAAACAAACATCTAGATCATCCGATGAATAGATCACAAGCAGCGGCTGATGAAGCAAAAAGAGGCAGGTTGACGAAGTATCAAGAAACAACTATCAAAAGTAAAGATCAAAGAATAAAGAGCCTTTTCAAAAGAAAGGCGCCCTTCCTTCTGGACCTCTAGATGCTGACAAATGACCAAAGGCTTCAGATAACCTTTCTCCGCTTCCGCGATCTTTGAAACGCGAATCGAAAGCTGCAACATCCGACAGCGGCAACAACGATAATCGAGATCAAAGTAGGCAACTTTTCAGACAAAGATAACCATGCTGAAAGACAAAAGAGCTCTTTTCAATGAGGGGCGCCCTTGAATAAAGGAGCCCTAAAATGAAATCCAAGTTTTCTGAAGTCAGTCATCTTTGGTAGAACAGAGCTGGGTACCTGATGAGATATCAAGCGAAATCATCTGACTCTCCGATCAATCAGAAATCCAGATCAAAGCACGAGAAGTCATTTCAAAAGGCTGAAGAACAAAGTTTGAAAATTCACCAAGGCATTAGCAAAAGAGCCTTTTCTTGGAAAAGGCGCCCTTTCTTTTGAAGCCCTAAACTCAGCTTTTTACCATCATGCCTCCTAGGCACTCCTCTTCAGGTCAAATCCAGCTCAGCAGTGAATGTGTCAGCATCATCTCAGGATCAATAGATCAAGCCAGATTCAGGATCAAACTGAGGTTGTTCAAGAGAGAAAATAATAAAGAACTTGCAAAAAATCAAAAGGGACGCCTTGAAGAAGTCAAAGGTCAAGTTGTTGACTAAAGTCAAGATATTTTGAGCAAAACTTGGCTAAAACACTCCACGATCAATGGAAATCACCTTTTTGAGCTTTAGATCAAGCCAAAATCACTTTTGATCGTGAGTTAGGTCCCCAAACTTGTGGATCTAAGGCTTGAGTCTATGTAATCGAGGTATAGGCATCCCATTTCATTATTTCATTGCAGGTCGATGATCAAGAACAGCCATGAGCTCTCAAGGACGCCATTTACAGATCTGGCCAAGGTTTTCATCCGTTCTTCGATATTTCTTGCAGATCTGAAGCAGAAGAAGATTGCTAATCTAAGGTTGGACTCAAAGACAGATTTTCTCAGGGAGTCAGATAAAACTTCCAATCCATCTTTCCGCCTACTCTCTTCTCGTCTTAGGTTTTCTTGCATTTGACAGAAAAAGCAACAAGCTACATCAGATCAGATCAACTGGGTAGATTCAGCATCATTTTCCAGAGAAACCCATCTCAACAAATTTTCCGTAACAAAACTTGTTGCCCCTATTTTGGGGTTTTTCCAAAAATTTAATCGTACTGAGGAACTGGGTTTGTTCAGCATTGAAGCACGAACAAAACCCATCTGCCAGATTTTTTTTCAAAAAAATACTTCTCGGCGGGGCGCTATTTTTAAGGGTTTCTGAAAATCATCTAAACAAGGTCAAGATTACAGTCAATCTTTAAGTTTTTCAAGATGCAGTACTCCCAGGTACAATACGGGACCAAGATGGTCTTACTTCATGATTACTTGAAAATAGCTGACACAAATTTACACCAAGTAAATCCAGTGGTTGATTTGGAGCAGCTAGAAGGCATGAATTAGATCACATTGTAGAATATTAAAGAATTTGAGTTGCTACAGGCCACATCCATTCCCATCACACTACAAAGCGCGAAGCTGCCAAATTTACCGAGAGCAATAGCTTGCGCAAGAAGAGGAGATGGCGTGTCATCAAAGCATTGACTATCCGAAAACGGAAGAAGTCAACACATGAATCAAGGAGCTGTTGACCAGAAGTGATGATGAGGTGTCAGACACCTTGGAAAGACGTCCTACCCTCCAAGTGGCATTTATGAGACTTGAGTTTGACTTGATTTCTTTCCAAGTCAACTCAAGATGATATTAAATGTAGTTGGAGTTAACTTGATTCTTTCCA
>VDFB02350996.1:0-226585 GCA_007258455.2 Sequoia sempervirens
TTCCTTGCACATGTCATCATTGCTACCACCAAAAATGATATCATCTACATAGACCACAACTATTAGTAGTTGATCACCTTCTATTTTCATGTATAAATTACTATTTTCACTTTCACTCTACAACCCTTGTTGTATATATATATATATACATATATACATACATATATTTCCTATACATATTACATATATATATGTGTGTATATATATATACATACATATGTTTCCTATACATATTACATATATATATGTGTATATATATATACATACATATGTTTCCTATATATATAGGAAACATATATATATATATATACACATATGTTTCCTATACATATATGTATGTATATATGTATATATATATATATATACATGTGTTTCTATACATGCATACATACATACATATGTTTCCTATACATATTACATATACATACATATGTATATATACATACATACATATGTTTATATCATCTACATATATTTATATACATATGTTTCCTATACATATGTATATATATATATATATATATTTCCTATATATATATATATACATACATACATACATATGTTTCTTATACATATTACATATATATATATATGTGTGTGTATATATATATATATACATACATATATTTCTATATATATATACATATATATATGTGTGTGTATATATATATATACATACATATGTATATACATACATACATATGTTTCCTATACATATATATATATATATGTGTATATATATATACATACATATGTTTCCTATATATATATAGGAAACATATATATATATATATATATACATATGTTTTTTATACATATATATATATATGTATAAAAAACATATGTATATATATATATATTTCCTATATATATATATATATATGTATATATACATATTACATATATATATTTATATATATATATATATATATATATATGTATATATATACATATATATATATGTATATATATATATATATGCATATAAATGTATATATATATATATATATATATATATATATATATATATATATTTCCTATATATATATGTTTATATATATATGTATATACCTTTATATATATATTATATGTTTCCTATATATATATATGTATATTATATGTTTCCTATATATATGTTTCCTCTATATATATATGTATATATATGTTTCCTATACATATATATATGTATACTATATATATATGTATATATATATATATATTTCCTGTATATATATATGTTTCCTATACCCTTTTTCATTTACATTCAACTTAATTAGATGTATGATTTGTTTATTCTTCAATTAAAGTGATTGTAAATATCGGCCCCTCTCCCTTACAACCAACTATGATAATGGTTGACTCCTATTTATGTTATAACCATTTTTGAAACATAATATATAACTTGAAACAATAGTGTATATATATAAGTTTTCTATACCCTTCTTCATTTACATTTGAAACTTGATTGAATTTATGCTTTGTTTGTTCTTCAATTACTGTAACATGTATGATAACCATCTTTGAAACAACATTGTGAAACATTTACATAACTTGAAACAACAGTATGATAGAAATATTTCAAGCCCTTTCCAAAAATATATAGTTGTTTCAAGTTATTTCATATTGCTATTTTAAGATTTATCTGTTTCATATTACTCTTTCAAGTTATATATATTTGTATCATACCACTGTTTCAAGTTTATATATATTTGTATCATTATGTTGTTCAAGGAAGGGTTTAACATGATCACCCAAGGGTTTATAAGAGTTAGAATTGGGGATATGATAGTATAACATGCATTGCTTGTTTCATTTAAGCATGATTACCCAAGGGTTTATAAGAGTTAGAATTGGGGATATGATAGTACAACATGCATTGCTTTTTTCATTTAACATGATCACCCAATGGTTTATAAGAGTTGGAATTGGGGATATGACAGTATACAATGAATTGCTTGTTTCATTGCACACAAACCCTCGATCATTTGCAATCAACTCAATTAGATGCATGGTTAGTTTGTTCTTCAATTACACTCACTCTTACATGTATGAATTTGTTGTTTCAGTTTATATCATTCTTTTAATTGTAAGAGTTTGAATTGTATGTTGTTTACTAATCTTATGCTTGGTTCAATGTAGAGGAAGAATAAAGCGACAACAAATACCATACGACTTGTAACAAAGCGGAGGCAGACAAGTGTGCCTGCACACAAGAGAGGTGTGAGGCTGCCACATACCAATGACGAGGATGTAGTAATTCATGTTGAGAAGCCGACTAAACAACCAAGCAGTGATGAGGATGTAGTAATTCTTGTGGAGCAACCAACTAAACCTATAGTCCAAATTAACCTAGCTATAACAACTAAAAAGGTTGTAGTGCAATGGGAATGGACCATGGCTGACATGGAACATGCCATTGAAGATGTCAAAGACAACAATATGTCAACAAGTGGGGCACCCAAAAAGTGGGGTCTTCCAACTACCACATTGTCAAATTAGTTGGGTGGCGTTACCACTACAAAAAGGAAAGGGTGCCCAACAATCCTAAATGACGACGAAGAGGTAATGGTCATCCAGTGGTGCAAGGAGATGGCCACTATTTGCCATGGTTTGGAGATTGTGAATCTCAAATCAGAAGTGTCCCAAATATGCCATTCGAGGCCTAATCCCTTCAAATATGGACTTCCCAACAATTATTTGTGGGCGAGGTTCAAAAGAAGGCATTGTAATATGTGTTTGAGAATAGCCCAAGGGCAATATAGAGACAGTGTTGTGAATCTTAGGCTTGCAATTGTATCTACATTCTACAAAACATTAGAGAAGTCATACATAGCCGGGAATTATGGACCCCAGAGGATTTGGAACTACAACGAGACACAACTGCTAGCTAGGAAAAATGGTTCAATGAAGGTGCTTGCCAAAAATGGTAGTAGAAGTGTTGCATATATTATCCCAAAGAGTTGGGAGTGGATCACAATTTTGGCATGTGCAAATGCTACAGGTTAGAAAATTCCAGGATTTTACTTGTTCAAAAGCAAAAATCACATGCAGAACTACATAAGCAACTGTGAGGCAGGAGCATAATGGTTGTTCAACCTCATGCATGGATGACCAAGGAGCTATTTTTCAAATGGATGAAGTTTTTTGCTATGCAAGTACCTGGGTGTTGCTCACCTAGCCATAGACACCTCCTTGCATTTGATGGCCATGGCAACCACATAGCCTTTTCTACCATTTCTGAAGCAAGGGAACTTGGTATTGACTTGCTCACCCTACCAGCCCACACATCACACAAGCTACAACCACTTGATGTGAGTGTTTTCTCCTCTTTCAAATTTCATTTCAAAAGGGAAAGAACAAAATGGAGTAATAGACATCCAAATTTGGGGATAAGAAGGGCAAAATTGACTACACTTGGCAGCCTTGCTTTTCAAAAGGCATTGACAATTAAGAACATAACATATGGGCTCAAGAGGACAGGTATTTGTCCTCTTGATCCAAATACACTGGGAAACAACATGATGGTTACCAGGACTTTTCAATTTGCTGCCCTCAAGGAAGCATCAGTTGCTAAAAACATTCTAAGCCTATCCAACAATGGTTTACCAGTAAATACATCAAGGGTGACTATACAGATGGAACAACAAAACTTGGAGATTAGCAAAGTCCACTTGAAGTAGTTGAATGTGTAGACCACCAAATTCCACCACAAACTTCAAGTTTTTCAGACCACCAATCACCACCAACAATAGTTTTGGGAGAGAAAAATAGTATTGTAGACATCTCTCTTTCCCTACCAAGTCCACCCAAGGAGCCCTAATGGTTGTTAGAGGGTGTTGCTAATCCTGGTATTGATTTGCATATGGAGCTAGACTAAAGTCTTACAATTCTATCTCCACCGCACAAAATGGGTCCAAATACTATAGTTCATTTCTATTTTAATTAGGGAGATAGTCAAGCTGATTAGTTAGGAGATGAATTGGATGATACAACTAGTCAGGTGTAGGAAACAAATAACGAGGATTTGATGGAGCCATTGGGAAGCCAACCAACATCACACATCTCACAATTCTTGAAGCTACCTATTCATGTAGTCAAAGACAAGTCCAATATGGTAGTTGAACATGGGATTAAAATGCTAAGAGGATCCCAACTCTTGACCGCTGATGACTAAATAGTGTTGCTAACTGAGCA
Organism: Sequoia sempervirens; assembly: GCA_007258455.2. Lineage (NCBI taxonomy): Eukaryota > Viridiplantae > Streptophyta > Pinopsida > Cupressales > Cupressaceae > Sequoia > Sequoia sempervirens. Next base: position 4,195 of record VDFB02350996.1, read on the forward strand.
AGAGGATAGGAAGAAGGAAATCCAAGAACTGAAAGAGAAGAAGAAGGAACAAATTGAAGAGAATAAGATAGAATTAATTGCAACAAAGGAGCTCAAGGCTCTATTGAGAATTGAAAAGGAACAACAAGTAGCAAGAGAGGTTGAAAAGGAGTTGCAAAAGAAGGAGAGGGAGAAGAAAAGGGAGCAACAAAAGATGGAAAAGGAAGTTGCAATAAAGGAGAAAAAATTGGAGAGGGCACGAAAAGAGGTAGCAAGGGAAAAATGACTTAACAACCCTCTAAATCCCTTACCTGACCATCATAGGATATTCACAGAATTTGTGTATATTCAATGCCCCTAATATTGTCCACCCTAACCTACCCCAAGTATCATCCAACCATATTAGAGTTCGAGTCCTACTCGTTCGCAATCCTATCCACCCTGACCTACCCCAAGCATTACTGAACCAATTCAAAGTTGGAGTCCTACTCGGTCATAGGCCATAAACAACACACAAGATAGCTTCGCTTTAGATTTTAGTTTTCCTAATTTTTTTTACTTGATTAGTGTAAGGAAAGCTTAGGTGTGGAACAAACTCTCCTAACGCCAAAACCTCAGGGAAGAATGCAGATATAACTTTAAATTTTGCAATTACAGTTCAATAAGATACACTTGAAAATAATTAATAGAAAAGAGAAATGAACACATACACAATTGGATGTACCATATTTACGTGGGAAAACCCTTACGGGAGAAAAACCCACCACACCAATAAAAGCCTCTTTGTATTATAGAAAACAAAATTACATACATAGTACAAACTTCACTTTTTGATGTCAAATTTACAGCAGCAACATTCACCGACCAATCTTGTATAGAACATTAATCTCACAATGCTCTCAGACACATACAATGAATCCACTCAAATCAATTCGTGTTCAGTATCGAACAACACTACACCACCCAACTGTTCATCGCTATTTTTTACAAAGTATATCTCATTCTGTTCATGGTCTGTTAATCTTCCACACAGGAATGGTCGCAATAGTTCAACTACCAACGGTTTACATTCTGCTTCTCTCATTGGTCCAAAACACACCACGTAGGACAATTGTTCAGTCAAAGAAGTTCAAACAAAATCTCATGTCAGCGAGACATTAGGCCATGTCTCCCCGATGCCACAATGCCCGAACACATAGCTATCAACAAGACCAAAGGTATTAGCAACACTCTAAGAAGTTAGACCAATAACATGTCAAGTCTCCCCGATATCACAAGAAAACCAACTATCCATCGGCAAGAGTCATACTAAATGAACCAGCCTATCGGCGAGAGAAACATCCATTGGCAATATCCCACATTGGCGTGGAATATTAGTAGACATTAGCTTATAGATAAAAGCCCGAAGACTTTAGGTATCCACGAGTTAGTCCTTTTATTACCAACTTACTCGTACACTGCATTTGACCATCGCACCGAACTATTGGTCATTCCTTGTGGTCTTCACCATGACACACGTTCACTGCTTGTGCAATTCTGGAGAATCAAGTTGGGAATCTTCAATATTCTCAACAAGTCTCCCAGAATTCCAAGTGGTCCCCACATTCGTCGGCTTGTCACTCAGTCGGAGAAAACACAAACTTCGTAACTCCGCGACAAGGTTCCAAAGTTACAGGAATCGCCAATGCCGCAACAAACTAATACCACTATCACCAAGTCGGAGAAAACACAAACTTCGTAACTCCGCGACGAGGTTCCAAAGTTAGCAACTCCAGTGATCGACTAACAATGAGGACTTAAATAGTAATACAAGCCAGCAAGTTGAGGCACAATTTCCAACAATCTCCCACTTGACGGAGACTTACTAGCTTCCTTCAAACTTGAAGTTAGTGAAGGTCATGGGCTCCAAGGCCCATCGAACTGGCACACCACCTATACTTGTCTATGCTCACTGGCTTCGTCAATGCATCTGCAACATTTTCCAGAGTATCCACTTTTTCTAAAGAGACCTTTCCATCCTCCACCATATCTCGTAGAAAATGATACTGCATATTAGTATGTTTATCCTGGCATGGAAAGTAGGATTTTTTGCCAAACAAATAGCACTCTGACTGTCACAGTAAATTGTAATTTTCCTTGCATCAAACCCAATGTTAGAACATAAACATTTTAACCAAATTACTTCTTTACAGGTGTGTGTCGCTGCCATGTATTCTGCCTCTGTAGTGGACAAAGCGACTACAACCTGCCGCTTACTCATCCAACTAACTGCACCACCATTCACCATGAAAATATATCCACTAGTGGATCTTCTACTATCAATGTCCCCTACCCAATCAGAATCCACATAGCCTCGAATGTTGAGAGTCCTCTGTGATTCAACCAAATTGCCATGGTAACACAAAGCATATTTTGAAGTGCCCTTCAGATATCTGAACACTCTCTTCATAGCATCCCAATGTGTCCTAGGATTTTCCATAAAACGAATAAGTACTCCCACTGCTTGGGCAATGTCTGGCCTTGTACAGACCATTGCATACATTAAACTTTCAACTGCACTAGCATAAGGCACTCTGGTCATGTCCTCTATTTCAGTAGGAGATTTTGGACAGTCTTCAACAAATAGCTTCATTCCTTGCAAAACTAGAACAACTAGCTGCTTTCACTCAGTCATACAAAATCTCTCAAGAATAGTATTAATATGCTTACTCTGGCTGAGCCAAAGTCTTCTACTCTTTCTATCCTTGGTTATTTCCATTCCCAGAATATACCTGGCTGCACCAAGATCTTTCATTTCGAACTTTGCAGACAACTGAGATTTTAGATCAAAAATCATTAACTTACTATTGCCTATGAACAACATATCATCAACATAGAGAGCAATAATAAGAACACAATCATTTTCAACTTTGTAGTACACACAATGATCAAATTTCGATCTTACAAATCCCAATGACAAAACAAACATGTCAACTTCTGGTGCCACATTCTAAGAGATTGTTTTAATCCATACAAAGATTTTTGCAACTTGCAAACCAGATTTTCTTTACCTTTTTCCACAAAGTGCTTAGGCTAGGACATATAAATCTCTTCTTCAAGGTCACCATGAAGAAATGTTGTCTTCACATCCATCTGTTCAACTTGGGAATACCCCTTCGCAACCAACCTCGCCTTATACTTTTCCACACTGCCATCCAGACCTATTTTCTTTTTAAATACCCATTTGCAGCCAACAACTTTTTTGCCTTCAAGCAAGGGCACCAAACTCCAAGTATCATTCTTTTCTAATAATGCCATTTCTTTATTCATGGCTTCCAACCAAGAGATTGAATCAGACATTCTAAATGCCTCTTTCATAGTCCTAGGCTCATCAGTGCTAGAAATTAAAGCATAGGCACAAGTAGAATCTAACAAAGAAAACCCATACCTATTAGTTGCTTTCTTTCATGTGTTGACCTCCTCACAAGCTGAGGCTGAGGCTGTTTTTCTTCTTAAAAACTCTCAGAACTACTTGAAATCTCCTTAGTTTCAGGTACATTTTGAATTTTCAATTCCTCTTTATCTGGTGTCGGAGGAATTTCAACTACATCATTTTTATCTTCTGATTTTGTCTTTGACTGTGGATCTAAGGTATAAAGGCTTCAGCTCATGAAAAATAACACTTATGTTGTATAGAACCTTCTCTGTATCAGGATTCCAAAGCTTGTATCCTTTTATGCCAACACTATAACCAATAAAAATACATTTAACAACCTTGTTTTCCAATTTAGACCTTTTTTCATTCGACACATATGCATATGCCTCACAGCCAAAAACACAAATGTGTCTTAGAGAGGGCTTCTTTCTAGACCATGCTTCCAAAGGTGTTTTCTCAACAAGAGAGGAATTCGAAGAATGGTTTATTAACATGCTGTTGCAACTATCTTAGCCCATAACTTCTCCTCCAAGCCTACACTACTTAGCCTACTTCGTGCTCTTTCTATTACTGTCCTGTTGAACCTTTCAGTAACTCCATTTTGTTGCGGAGTGTAGGGTGTAGTTCTGTGTCTTTTAATCCCATGATCTTTACAGTGCCTTTTGAACTCATCAGAACAAGACTCACCGCCATTGTCAGTCCTTAAATATTTTATTTTTCTTCTAGTCTGATTTTCCACAAGGTTTTTAAATTCCTTAAAATGACTGAACACTTCTGCTTTACTTTTCAAAAAATAGACAAATGCCTTTCTTGAATAATCATCAATGAACGATACATAATATCTTGATTTAGACAAAGAAGAACCATTTATTAGACCAAAAACATCAGAATGCATGTAATCAAGTAAACCAGAAGATTTATGAGGACTAGAATAAAATGAAACACGGTTTTGTTTACCATATATACAATGTTCACAAAATTCGAATTCAAGGTTACAATTATCAAGCCCTTCAACCAGGTTTTTATTTTTCAAGGTTTTTAAACCTTTTTCTCCAATGTGGCCAAGCCTATGATGCCAAATCATAGTCTTTTCTGCAGGAAGTTTTACTTCCATAGAGTTTGCACTATCAAGAACTTTTTCCTCCTTTTCTCCATGAATAGCTTTCAGTGACTTTGCAGAGACACTATTGCATTGCACAACAAATGCATCCATCTTATACAAGGTACCAATACAAGCACCCCTAGCTAGCACCATTGAACCTCTAGTCATTTTGTAGCCATTTCTAGAGAACGTGACTTGCACTCCAACATCATTCAGCTTACTAACAGAAAGTAAATTTTGAGCTAGACCTGGTATATGCATTACATCATTGATTCCCTTCACTCTTCCATCAGGGAGCTGAATTCTGACTCTTCCACAACCAACAATTTTCAGAGATGAATTGCTTGCCAAATACACCCTTCCACCATCGTATTTTTCATACTTAGTGAACCAGTCTCTATGAGATGTCATGTGGAAGGATGCTCTGTAATTAATCAGCCAGACATCATCTGATGTCTGAGTTGCCAAGGCTGCAATGAAGGTGTTTGCATCACTTTGAGAAGAATCATTGTCGGAAGAATACTTCTTCTTCTTCTTCTTTTTCTCCTCTTTACAATCCTTTTGGACATGACCAGGTTGCCCACAATTCCAACACTTCACCTTGGACTTCTTTCCAGGAGACTTTGATCTCCCTTCTGATTTCGATTTGGACTTCTTGTCCTTCTTCTTGCCTTTTTCTTTCGATCTGCCTCTAACAACAAGGGCCTCCTTCGCCATCTCAAAATATTTTCTTCTCATCTCTTCTAATAACAAAGAAGCAACAACATCTTCCATGTTAAAAGTGGATGTCGTACTCCCAATAGCCATCACCAAGTGATCCCAAGAATCTGGCAAATAACATAACAATAGCATACAACAATCTTCTTCATCAATATTCACACCCACAAATGCTAACTAAGCAATCAGCATGTTGAAAGCATTCAAATGATTAACAACAAACACTCCTTCCTGCATTTTCAAAGAGTACAACTTCTTCCTCAAGAACAACTTATTCACCAAGGACTTGCCCTGATAAATAGCTCCTAGTCTTTTCCACAAAGAAGATGTAGTATTTTCTTCATGAACATTCAAAAGAACAAAGTCTGCTAAATAGAGCCTTATCAACCCCTTTGATTTTTGATCTACAAGGTCCCAATCCTCTTGCTTCATGCCTGTAGATTTCAAGCTAGACATAGCAAGCCAAAGATCATAATCAACCAACAGATCTTCCATTTTAAGTTTCCACAACTCAAAATTGCTGCCATTGAATGTCTCAATTTCAATCTTTCCTGACGTGCTTGCCATTTTAATCTGTAATTCGAATTACCAGACTTCTACAAGACTCCCTCTGAATAGAATTGACACAAAAAACCCAACGTACCCACAAGGATAACACAACTGGCCAAGCTTTGATACCACTTGTAAGGAAAACTTAGGTGTGGAAAAAACTCTCCTAACGCTAAAACCTCAAGGAAGAATGCAGATATGACTTTAAATTTTTCAATTACAGTTCAATAAGATACACTTGAAAAGAATTAACAAAAAAGAGAAATGAACACATACACAATTGGACACTAGATTTACGTGGAAAAACCCTTACGGGAGAAAAACCCACCACACCAAGAAAAGCCTCTTTGTATTATAGTAAACAAAATTACATACAGAGTACAAACTTCACTTTCAGATGTCAATTTTACAACAACATTCATTGATCAATCTTGTACAAAACATTAATCTCACAATGCTCTCAGACGCATACAATGAATCCACTCAGATCAATCCGTGTTCAATATCGAACAACACTACACCACCCAACTGTTCATCGCCATATGTTACAGAGTATATCTCATTATGTTCATGGTCTGTTGATCTTCCACACAGGAATGGTCGCAACAGTTCAACTACCAACGGTTTACATTCTGCTTCTCTCATTGGTCCAAAACACACCATGTAGGACAATCGTTCGGTCAAAGAAGTTCAAACAGAATCGCTGTCAATGAGACACTAGGCCATGTATCTCCGATGCCACAATGCCCAAACACATAGCTATTGACAAGACCAAAGGTATCGACAACACTCTAAGAAGTCAGATCGATAACATATCAAATCTCCCCAATATCACAGGAAAACCAACTGTCCATCGGTAAGAGTCATACCAAATGAACCAGCCTGTCGACGAGAGAAACATCCATTGGAAATATCCCACATTGATGTGGAATATTAGTAGTCATTAGTTTATAAATAAAATCCCGAAGACTTTAGGTATCCACGAGTTAGTCCTTTTATTACCAACTTACTCGTACACCGCATTTGACCATCACACCGAACTATTGGTCATTCCTTGTGGTCTTCACCATGACATGCGTTCACTGCTTGTGCAATTATGGAGAATCAAGTTGGGAATCTTCAATATTCTCAATAAGTCTCTCATAATTCCAAGTGGTCCCCACATTCATTGGTTTGCCGCTCAATCGGAGAAAACACAAACTTTGTAACTCCGCGACAAGGTTCCAAAGTTACATAAATCACCGATTCCGCGACAAACCGATACCATTGTTGCCAAGTTGGAGAAAACAAAAAATTCATAACTCCACGACGAGGTTCCAAAGTTAGCAACTCCAGCGATCGACCGACAATGAGGACTTAAACAGTAATACAAGCCAGCAAGTTGAGGCACAATTTCCAACAATTAGAATGTTATGTATGAACCTTTTTGTTTTGAAAGTTTTTATGGATTCCAAACGATGTATGAACTTTTTTGTTTTGAAAGTTTGTAACTTGAAACAACAGTATGATTTGAATACAAACAACATATTCCTACATGTTATAGTCACTGACTATTAGAGTAATTGTAATTGAAGAACCAACAAGGCATACATCTAATTAAGTTGAATGTAAACGAAGAAGGCTATAGGAAACTTATGTATCTATCTATCTCTACAATTTATAGTTGTATATATACACACACATATTTATATACATATATCCATACATATACATATACATATATATACAACTATAGGAAACATATGTATCTATCTAACTGTGCACATATATGTATCATAATGTTGGATCATATTGTTGTTTGAAGTTATATTAAAAATTTCAGTATGTTGTATCACAAAGGGTTGGAAATATTTATAGCATACTGTTGTTTGAAGTTATATATAAATTTCATAATGTTGTATCAAAAAGTGTTGGTAATATTTGTACCATAATGTTGTTTGAAGTTATATATAAATTTCATAATGTTATATCATAAACTATTTGAAATATTTGTACCATAGTGTTGTATGAAGTTATATATAAATTTCATAATGTTGTTTTATAAATGGTTATAACAAAATTAGGAGTCAACCATTATCATAGTTAGCTGCAAGGGAGAGGGGTCGATATTTACAGTCACTATAATTAAAGAACAAACAAAGCATACATCCAATTAAGTTGAATGTAAATGAAGAAGGCTATAGGAAACTTAAGTATCTATCTATCTTTGCAATATATATGTATATACACATTACAGAGATAGATAGATACATAAGTTGAATGTATACATACATATATATGTATACACATATACATATACTACAACTATATCCCCAATTCTAACTCTTATAACCCTTAGGTGATCAAGGGTATGTTTGCAATGAAATAAAAAATGCATGCTATAGTATCAAATCCCCAATTCTAACTCTTACAAATAAAATAATGATACAAAGTGAAACAACAAATTCATACATGTAAGATTGAGAGTAATTGAAGAACATACTAACCATGCATGTAATTGAGTTGATTGCAAATGATCAACGGTATGTGTGCAATGAAACAAGTAATGCATGTTATACTATCAACATCGTCCTACCCACCACCATTCCCTTACCCTTAAAAAAATTATACATATACATTTAAATATGGATATACACATGTATACACATATACATATACATATACATATGTACATACATATACATATACATATACATATACATATGTACATACATATACATATACATATGTACACGCATATACACATAGATATGTAAGATTATATGGTAATCGAAGAACAAACTAACCATGCATCTAATTGAGTTGATTGCAAATGACCCACGATGTGTGCGCAATGAAACAAGGATGCATTACTCTTATACTACCATATCCCCAATTGTAATTCTTATAGCCCTTAGGTGATCATGTTAACTGATTAAATATATGAATGTATTGACAATAAAAAATGAAACAAAGTGAAACAACATATTTGAACATGTGAGTGTAATTGAAGAACAAACAAACCATATTTCTGATTATTGTTAATTGTATCTCTATTCAACAATTCTTTAGGGAGAATTGATATTTCGAGAGCCCTTCTAATGGTAACCTATGTTGCAACTGTCCACAATTCCCATTCAATTGTGAATTGCAACATAGATTACCATGAAATCTCTTTAGAAAACCAAATCCCCTAAATGCCTATCCCCAATTCTAACTCTTACAATTAAAAGAATGATACAAATTAAAACAACAAATTCATACATGTAAGAGCGAGTGTGATTGAAGAACAAACTAACCATGCATCTAATTGAGTTGATTGAAAATGATCAAGGGTGTGTGTGCAATGAAACAAAAAATGCATGATATACTATCATATCCTCAATTCTAACTCTTACAAAAAAAAAAGAATTATACAAATTGAAACAACAAATTCATACATGCAAAAGTGAAAGTAATTGAAGAACAAACTAACCATGCATCTAATTGAGTTGTTTGCAAATGATCAAGGGTGTGTGTGTAATGAAACAAAAAATGCATGGTATACTATCACATCCCCAATTCTAACTCTTACAAATCAAAGAATGATACAAATTGTAACAACAAATTCATACATGTAAGATTAAGAGTAATTGGATAGTAATATTTGGAGCCATTTTTTGATACAACATCATGATTTTTAAGAATAACTCGAAACAACCAACTGATACAACATTATATTCAACCAATATTTTGATATGAATTGAAACAACTTTGTCACACTTGTTAAAGTAATTGAATGTAAATTAAAGCATACATTGAATTCATATAAATGTAAATGAACAAGGCTATATGAAACATCAATTTTTATATCTTTGCCACATGTAATTGTAATTTTGCAAGTTGCATATTTATATTGACACTATTGGAACATTACCATACACTCCATAGTTGAGGGTGTCATGCACCTATCTACGTGTCTATGAAAATGGCTCTATGTATGTATGTAAGTATTATATATTTAATACATACACACATATGCATGCATGTATGCATGTACATATGAATGCCATATTTATGTATGTATGTATGATTGGTATCCACACATACATACATCATAGTAATATAATGTATGTATGTTACATATGAATGCCATATGTATGGGTATCTGCATGACCTATATACATACATACATATTACCATAATATGTATGTATGTGTGTATACTATACATACATATGGTAGTTCATATGTATGTATGTATGTATGTGTATGTATCATATACACACATCCATAATAAATTATGTATGTATGTATGTGTGTATACGATACTTACATAATATTATAATGTTTATTATAATATTAATATGTTATTAATAATATTAAAATGTTATGTAAATTAAAGAATTGAAATAATTACCAAATTTAGATAAGTGAAATGATTACCAATTTTACGATGAAAATCCTATAAATACATATAAAATCTTCACACAAATTCAACCGTTTCGACAGAGATGATTCTACTATGGATAGGGCTGAGAGGACAATGGGGGAGCGGGTATTGTTGAGCAAGGGGTTTTTAGCAGTGGAGGAAACAGTTAGCCAAAATATAGGTGCATGAAACCCTTAATAGTCCAGCTGTTGAAACCCAAAAATGGTACATGTATATGTATACACACAGTTGGCCAAAAGACAGGTGTATGAAACCCTTAACAGACAATGCAGTATGCAAAAAGTGTTATTATTTTGACCGACTGTGTGTATATACATACACTTACATATATATGTATGTATATATGTATATGTAGGTATTTTTATATACACACAATCGGCCATATTTTAGCTACAAGAAACTCTTACCAGTGAAGCATACAGTAACTTCAAATACTGCCACTATACATATAAAAATTGCATAGGCACAAAAATGAAAAGAAAGAGCTATATTATGGCCGACTGTGTGTGTCTATATATATATATACTCTCATATACACACAATTCGTCATAATATAGGTGCAATATTGCTGCAAAATAACATTTGTTCGCCATTTCTGTGTGTATATATAGTTGCAAGAAAGCTTCATTAAATGAGCATATCATTACTTGTACACTGAAGCTATTTACACAAAAAAAAGATTGCAAGTAAATTTGAAAAAAACTTTGCAATGTGTAGGTATTGCTTGTGTGAAGTTGGAACACAACCTCACTTGTGTAACTAGAAGGTAAATGCTTTCCTTTTGCCAAATGTGGTGTTCAAAAACACAAAAAGTGTGAGAAATGCATCACTAGTACTTGCCCATGGCCTTACCACCGTCAGCCTTGAACCGAACTAGCACTGGTCGTGAATGCAACTGCTCAAAGTGCAAATTGTTCTTATGAATGGCGTCGCTGTAAAGCTAATGCAAAATGAAGCAAATGGTGTGCATGTCGAGGTGGTAGGATTAAGTCCGACGATGGAGGAATGTTGGGCAATTAATGCGCATTTACTAGGAGTAAAGAGAGCCAACACTAGCATGGTGGGAACCAATGAAGGGTATTACATATGTCTAAAATCAGTGGATGACACATTTTGACTTTTTTTTTTGTCGTTTTTGAAAAACAATCCGAAAACATTGATAAACGTGTGCAAATTTCGCCAAAAAGAAAAAAGGGGTGCCAGCTCCACTATTAAGAGACTTGTCAAAACAAATTTTGCCACCTTGGATGCTGCTAACGTGGACCCCTCGCTGAACATCGTTCTGCCCGCCACCGGTCCCTCTCCCTTATTCTGGTGAAAAATTTAAGATTGACTATCCGAACCTTAGTATTTATTTGTTTTCTTGAAATTGGAAATCTATTTCATGGTAGGGGAGAGGACCCAGTAGTGGAGCGTGTTCCAATAGTTGTGAATGTTTTTGTTAATATAATGCCCAATAGTTGTTTATATAATGCCAATAGTTGTGACTTTACTACCCATAATTAAACAAAATGTATTCTTTTGATGTAAAAAGTAACCAATCATGTGATGCCACATCAGCATGATGTGAATGCACAACTATTGGTCTCACTTTTTTTTTGGGCCTTTTTAGACACCTTGACAAAAAGCATGCTGATGTGGCATCATATTTGATGATATGGCCTTGAAATGAAAGTTATAAGCAGGGGACTTGCCAAGTAAGCTGCTGTAAAAAATTGGGAGTGATTTGAAATTTCCACGTAGGATAATTAGAACCGCGAAGTTAGGGTGCACCACTACTGGGTCCTCTCCCCTAGGTAGAGTACAAAAATTCCGAGGGTTTTTCATTCATCGGCAAAAATGAAAAGAAATATATACGAACTGACTCTAACGATCATATTGTACCTGATCACGAGAGTTTAGAGAGCCCTAGTTAAAGGGGAAACTCATTTCTGTGAAGGAAACGGGCGAATTGGTTTGAAAAGGAGGGGGGGGTTGTAAAAAAGAGTAATAATGGCTGCTTACATGAGCATGGGAGAAGCTCACAGAAGGCTTTCGGACTACGTGAATGAATTCAGTGAAGCCATCGCTTCTCAGAACTCTTCTGCATTGAAACCACTCCTTGCTGTTTCTTCCAATTCACCCTATTGTGCCTCTGTCGCCTCTGCACTTCAAGTTTTCAAGGTAAGGAATATTTTATTTCCATTTCAAAGAATTACTATTATTATCTTTTTAATTGGTTGGTTTTCTTTCGGCTTAGGCGCCACATCAGAAAATATGTCTTCCCGTACATACGGGCTCAGAGCTTTCAGTTTAGTACGTTGGATATGCCATACAACATTCTATGGATTATTATAATTTGAGCTCATCCCATTTGACAAGAGATTATCATTATTATTTTTTCATAATAATTGTTTCTTTATTGTAAACATAAGGGATTTTTCTGATTTTTTGAATAAGAGCTATTATCACAATGTAATCTATTCAATTTGGGCTACATATCTGTGGAAAATCACCCCATTGTTTTAGGTCCCGGCTTATCCAGTGCACTAGTTCAATGGAAAACCAAGGTTTTTTGTTTAATTTTTTTTTGAATTATGTTGTGAATGGTACATTGAATTTCGTGAAAACGGCTTAAAGAGTGGGCTTGGTAGGCCACCATTGGCACCGGAATATCGGAACTAGATTGGCCTGTAATAAGTGCCCTGGTAGAAGCTGGGTCCTATATGACACGTGCACCGGGGACATCCCACAGGAGTTGAATCTAGGTCCTGTTGCAGTAAGTGGCTCGAATACCACTCCACCAAGCTCACATGGAGACAATGGAGCTTTTCACTTTAATTTGTATATGTGCTTATATATATTGTTCAAATTCTGTACTCCTTAGGTTTGCATGAGCTGAGGGAATCTCAGCGTACTTGCTACTCAACGAAACATGTGAAATTAAGAAGAAAATAGACTTAAAGCTTCAAAATTCCCTCGGTCATTTAGAATGTTTACCTTTTTTGTTCCGTAGCACCCGCACCAGAAAAAAACAGGATTTGTTGCTTTCAAGAAACTCAACGGTGATTTTGATTTTGATTCAAGACCAAACTTATTCTTAGCTGTTCTGACATCAAGATCAAACTTGCACTCATCACTGACTGATTTTTTCATTTTATTTTATGCAGATTGCTCAAGTTTTTTACCACCTAGGTTTTGACTCCATGACCATGCTTGGGAGTAAACCCAAGTTGACCAGCCTTGCCAATCATGGATAGCAGGTTAAAGCATTGTTTCTAGTATGCTTGGATACTTTAAGGGCATTTAGACTTCCGACCTCATTTTGGAAGATTCTACCCATTTCAGTTTTTCTTTTAATTTTCTGTGACCTTAAGATTTTTGACTCAAGCTCTTTAACTGGGTACATGTTCTGTAAAATATGCTGCTTTTTCAAGTTTACTCTTCAAACTTAGTACAATTCTCTGTATCAGCTGAACCTACAGGAATAGATTGCTCTTCCTTGACTTGCCATGTTTCTCGCTGATACATTCTAGATATAGCTCGATGCTTATGATATGATAACTGTTTAAGAAAATGATCCTATATTTTTCTTCAAAATATTTCAACCAGTCAGAGTACATAGACAAAAGCCTTCTACATGAAAAGAGAAAGATTAAAACCAAGAAAAGAAGCAAGCTCCCACTTCTACATCAATTTTTTCTTAAGACAAATAATGCCTTTTAGTTAACACAAAAATGGTAAGTGCATAAGAGAAAGAACACCTTTGAACATTTTCTCAAGTTTTTATTGCAAAAAAGCGTAGGCATTTCCCATACAATCCAAAGCTCCCTCACCAGCCTAACCTTCTCCTGTGGTCTGTTGTTGTGAGATAATTTACCTGTCTATTTCTTTACTACCTTACGGAACATGCAATAATTATTTTATCCTTTCTATACTTTACTGATATTTGCAGACTATTTCATTCACATGTTTATTGTTGCTAGATTAAGTAAGGGTTCTATAAGGGACCTGTCCCTTAGAAAATAATGTACGAAACAAAACCAACTAGATAAACATAAAGCCAGTCAAACATGGGAAAAAAGCACCCCTGCTGACTAGGGGCACCCTTGAACAAGATGATCCAGATGTCACTTTTGAATGAACTTGTCTTTAGGTGATCTCCTTGGCATTAGCTCAGCTTTGCAACGAACTTGTTCGCTAGCCTGCGAGACACATCAAACGACAACAATTGTTGATTGTTAGAACATGCAAAATGGAGGGTAAATTGCATATCAAGACAAAAGTGCCCCTGCAGGCCAGGGGCGCCCTTCATGTTGAGTCACCTGATGAGATTTTCAACAACAACTTTCTACAAGGCATCTGCTTAGCATCCTCTTAGCTTCGCGTTCAATCTATTTGCATGATCACAGGCCTTGTCAAACATTTGCAGATGAAGATCAAGTAGAAAGCACCTGAAAGGAAAGGTAGAATGAAAGACATGAAGAAATGGCTAAGTGTCAAGGAAAATGCATCCTCCTAGAAATAGGCGCCCATCTTTTTGGGCAGTCAGATGCAGTTTGCAAGCTCAGAGACCTCCAGGAAGTCCTTCTCAATCTTGATCAATCACAACAATGATACCGTTAGCGAAGACAACTTAAAAATCAAGCATTTGATGACAAAGATCAAACTAGGATCATTCGTGAAAATTTGCAACATAAAAATAACAAGTCAAAAGGTCAAAAGCGCCCTTGCAGGCTAGGGGCGCCCATGCTTTTGAGGCACTTAATCCAACTTTCACGATTCATGAAGCCAACCATCCTTTCTGGGACATAACTGGTTAGCCATCCCATGTTTTAGCAAGATCATTAGACTCATCAGTCATTAGTGATCTCAAATCGGACCACGAAAGGTCAAACTGGAGGAATTGAAGAACACTCAAGAAATTGACTAAGTCTGGTGAAAAATGCACCTTCTTGGGAAAAGGCGCCCAAGAATTAGAGGCATCAGACTGAGGTTTTGAGCCTTGTAGCTCCCAAGCACACTTCATCAAAGTTGTTTCATCTCAACAATGGATCTGTTAGCAACACTTCAAGATCAACAGAGCAATTGGAATCAAGAATCAAACAAAGGCATTTCATCACAGAAAAGTAATGAAAAAGTGTTCAACTCTTCAAAGGGATGCCTAAAGTCAAAGTAAGACTCAATTGATTAAAGTTGTCCAGTTAGACAGCCTTTTCATGTCTAAAATGTCCCCAAATTGGTGGAAATCAGTCCCGGGAACTCCAAATTAGGCAAAAAGACTCCTCCATTATGAGTTGGCAGCCAAACTTGATTGCTTCAACATCAATCACTATATATCAAGCCTAGGCGTCATAATTCAACATCTTTCTTTGCAGGTTGAAGCCAAGAACAACATTTTCTTCTCCAAGACATCTTTTCAAGATCTGACAGAGGGGTTTTCATTGTTCTTCATATTTTTGAAGATCAATTGCACAGAGGGACAATTTATCAGAGGTTGCATCTTTAGGCATAATTTTCTTAAAGATCCAGAGAAGCAGTTGATAACTTCCAATCTTCTTCTTGTTTTTTTCCTCTATTCTTGTCTTAGATCTTCTTGCATGTCCAAATAAATGGAGGCTATTCACAGATTTGACCTTCTGGGTATGATCAACACAACTTTTTCAACAAAACCCACGTGCTAGATTTTTCCAAAAATAGTAACCTTGCTGCCCCTATTTTTAGGGATTTCTGAAAAAAGTCACAAGTTTGAAAATCAAACAAACTGGGTTTGTTTGGCATTGAAGCACCAACGATAACCGTGTGTCAGATTTTTTTTAGAAAAAAATAAAAATACTTCTCAATGGGTGCTTTTTTAGGGGTTTTTAGAAAAGTTACCTGAACAATATCGTGTGCATAGTCAATCTTTAAGTTTTTCAGAATGCAGTTCTCCCAAGTCGAATACAAGACCAAAACGGTTTTGGTTCACGATTTCTTGAAAACTATTGACACCAATTTGCATCAGGTACACCCAGAGGTTGACGCAGAAAGGTTAGAAGGCGTTGACCAATGCAAATTACAGAACATCGAGCAATCCGGATTGCTTGAGGTTGCATCAATCCCCATCATAGCGCAGAGTGTGGAGTTTGTAATAGCTTACATTAAGCATTACAACCCTACCACACAAGAGATTCGATCAGTGGATGGGCGAGTGATATGCAGCCTTAAGCCTCGGGATGTCAAAAGGTGCTTTGCCATTCCACCATGTTCGGAAAATGTGGTCATATCTGTGAGAGAATGCGAGAAGGCATTCAAAATGTCAAAAGACAAGTGCTAGAAGAGAATGGCGGAAAATGGCTTAAAGGAAAAAAGGCCAACTTGCCCAAGAATGTGGGACGTGGAGAGTTCCAAGATGAGTATGCAGTGACAATCACTCTACTCAACCGTATCACTGGACAGGAGGAGGCAAACCAATTTCAGTCATGGATGTACTATATCATTGCCAAAATTGTAAGCAACAGAGAGCAGTATGATTGGCCCGCCCTCATTAGTGATACACTCCACAAGCAAATGACTGGGTTCTTAGAGGCTCACAAGTTTCACATGTGCTCATATCTTGTATACCAGATTGCCTTCCAAGGCCAATTCAGAGCATTAAACACTGTGGGAACTTTAGGTGTACAAAAGGTCCACGAACATTTCTTGCGACTTGAGTTCACACAAGTAGAAAGGCATTTCAAGCGGATAAATGATCTCTTCCTAATGCACACCGTGAGAGACCTCGACCATGAGATGCATATACGCATCCTCTGCAACGAAGCAGGCAATGGTGGATTGGTTCATCTAGTTCCCCACCTTCACCTACATACGCGTATATGGATACAATGGTCATCCCGCTATGTTACCTCACTATCCATCAAATAGGGTGGCCTTCATGGAATTCTTGTGATAGTTGTTTGAGGTACATTCTCATTTGCGTAACAAACGCAAGACGGCTGCAAACTTTCCTTTCTAGATGGGACTTTACAGGTGCAAGACAACAACAAATGCTAAGACCATGGGTCAGGAGACGGTGAGACTTAATCTTAAGTATCTCATCGAGGGACGGTCATATGATCCTAGAGGCCTCTATGCAACACACCTTGAGCAACACTGTTCACACAAGTCGTCCATGGAGGACTATTGGGTCAATTGTGAAGACGAGTTCGATGTACGAAGACACAATTTCAGCCGGTCTAGACTTTCGCAAATTGCTGATTTCATGACATAAGACGTGGAAGGCCTATCTGATGATGATGGGGAAGTTATTCTTACTTCATTCTTTGTAGATCAGGTGGACTCGCAACCACTTGGGAAAGTGGATTGGTATGCCAAGGAAAGTACGTCTGTAGAGGAAATAACAAGTAGGGTTGTCAGAAATAGTCAACTCTACTTGGACAGTTAGAGGACAAGGAAGGTAGTTATTCCCTACATAGAGCTGCCACCGGTTCATTCTTCACTACCTTCCACATCGAGAGCTAAGTTGAGATAGAAGAAATGGAGTAACCCTCCTAAGTGAGCCAGAATGTCAGGGTACACAAGGGGAAGAATACAGATTGCTGACACAAATCAGCAAGAAGTACATGTGGAGACAACCACAAACATGGCAGAGCTAGCCATAGTAACGGATGCAGCTGCAGTTGAGACAAAGCTAGTGATTGAGACAATCACAGTTGAGACAGAGCCAATGTTGGAAGCAGTTGCAGCTGATACAATACTAGAGGTGGAAGCAGAACTTCCCACTTCACCACCACCACAATAGTCACCGGTCCCCATTGACTTGGATTCACCACCACACAACATCATTGCACAATCCCATTCGCTAGGGATTCAATGGCCTAACATTCCTTCCAGCGAGACTAGTCAAGATTCATTTTGGCTTGAGAGTCTCCTAGGAAGGAAGAGAGAAAGGCCATCCTACCAGCTAAACTTCATAGAGTTTGATTATGTCCCTCAAGACATGCCAGTAAAGAAGTTGAAGAAGCAGGTTCATGTAGGAAAGAATGTTGACAATGAATTTGTCATAGAGACAACTGCACCACCTGAGGACAAGAATGCACATGAGGTAGAGGTTAATGACTTTACCTTGTCAAAGGTCAACCTCGATAAGACCACTCGTTAGGTGGAGGCAGATCTCCTTGAAGTTGCATCAGTGAGTGTCAAGGAGAGAATGGCTAAGGACGACAAAGATAAAGCAGCCTTAAAGGTTGAAAACTTGTAGCTAAGATTATACATATCTAGCTTGATGCACGGTACTCCAAACGTCTTTGCATTGCCACGAGAGATGCTAGACCTCCCCGCGGAGCAAAATCATCACCAACTGATCCTATATGGAAAACACTTGAGAAGTCAAGTGGAAGAATTTGTCATTAGAGGACAGTGTATACTTGCAGAGTTGTACTAGTTAAGGTGCAGAGCTCATGATCTTCGCGCGGAAATTCAGCAATCAGAGCAAAAGGCAACAAAGAAGAGGCCTGGGGATGAGATCACTATCTTAGACTTGTAGTTGGCGTACCAATCTATTACTATAGTGGAGAACAAGCAACATCTTTTCGCTTGGAAATAACAACTTGCATACAAGGTGAAAGCATATGACACCAACTCTGTAGAATTGATTGAGTACTGACAGGATGTAGTAGGTGTTATCAAGTTCATAAGAATGTTGGTAACATCCATTCCTTGCCTTTACCAGCATGAAGGAGGTGCATACATCGAGCTAGCCGAAGTGCAAACACAATTTCAAAATCTCATCCGTGACAGTTTTTGCAGTGACCCTACCGGTTGTGGTTTGAGTAAAATTGCAGTCATATCAACAAGACTGGATGATGTAGCTGCAAAGAATATTGAATATCAACAACAAATTGTGAGTGGTGAAGTTGAAGAGATGCTTAGGTGACACGTCATCATCTTGCGAAGCATTGCTTGTCTAGAGGCAGAAGAAGTCAATGACTGGCTAGAGGAATTGTTGACTAGAGGTGATGAGGTGTAAAACACCTAGTTAGGATGTCCTACCCTCCAAAATAGCATTTATGGCAACATGAGTTAACTTGATGCCTCATTCCAAGTTAACTCATTGTCCCATTGATCATGCATGTCTATTTCCACTAATTATGGATGTCTATTCTAGATCTCCACTAATTGTGGATCTCTATTTTGGAGGTACTTTTGTAATTAGAGTTCACTTTTAGTTTAGTTTCAGTTAATTGAAGTAGATTTCTAGTTAATTGCTAGGTCACCTACTTTTAGACATAGGAATAAATCTTGCAGATTGGCAAGAACTCATTGTTAACTCAAGGAGATTTTAGGGTTGCCTACTCCTTTGAGCTTCTATAAATAAGAGCCTTTGCTCATTCTTTTGAAACTTTACTTCACGACAGCAAAATGCTGAGCTAAAAAGCTTTCGACTTTGTTTGCTTAGTATATGTTCTTGAATCGTATTTGTTATAGTTAAACACCAAGTACAACTTGTGTTCTCTCTATTCAGATAGGTGTGTTCAATCCATGTTCATGTATTCTTGGTTGATCGCTTCATGTTCATGTATCCTTGGTTGATCGCTTCATGTGTGATTGTCTCTTTGACACAAGTTGCTGTCCCAAAGTGTAACCTTTGATCGAAGATTGAGATAATAAATCAGGAGATCTACCTTGCCTTTGATCTAAAAATCTAAAAATCTATCATTGTATGTTGTTTTCAATAATCTTCTTTCGATCTACACCTCGGAAAGAGCATTGTCTCTCCTTGGGAATTTAGGCAGTAAGATTATCGTTCTTTGTTGTTTCTAGTAGTCTACATTTCAGCCTACACCTCGGAAAGGACATAGTGCCTCCTTGGGAATCCTAAGATATAGCCTACCGTTTGAAGATTACTTGTGTGGATTCTATTTCGGTGTAAATCTGGAAGTTCAGAGCCTTCAGATGCATACTGAGAGACAATTTGTTTGAGTGATCAAACCATTACATTCCCGTTCCTATAGTCTCTTGCTTTGTTTATCTAGAGGAGATAGGATAGATTAAAAATTAGCTTAGTTGTAGTTAAGATCTGCAGAAACTAGAGAAAACCTTAGCTGCAACGCATTGTGTTTTATGCACCCTTGTGCCCTGCTGTTGAGTAAAAAGATAGGAACTTTAGTTTACTGTACTTTTTACGCTAACATCAGAAAAAAGAGGGAGCTTCCCCTCCTAATTTGAAGAGCAGTTACTACACACTTGCAATAGTTGACTGTTTCCAATAAGCACTCCAGAGGTGCTAATTGAAATGCCAACATAGAACAACTAGACTCTTTTTCTACTAAGGCCTTAAACTTCTGAAATACAGTAAAGACATTTGATTTCTGTTTGAGAAAGTACACCCGCATTTTACGATGAAATCATCAACAAAAAAGCAAGAAATACCTGCAACTAGTAACAAAAGGTGCATTCATTGGCCCACATACATCAGCATGAACAAATTGCAGTACCTTAGAGGCTCGCCATGAGTCACCATTCGTGAATGGTGTCCTGTGCTACTTCCTAGCCTAACAAGCTCCACAAACTCCATGATGCTGAGTCTGGATCTTAGGAGAGAGATAGTGCACATTTAAGTGTCCATACCGTTGATGCCAAAGACTAGTAATGGAAGAACTTTTGGCTGCCATGGCTAAATCTGGAGAATCACCTATATCCACAAGTACGTATGATAGAAGCATAAATCTGCAAAAATCGCAGAAATCGCGATTTTTAAAAAATCGTGGGGGTTCCCGATTTTTTCCCCCGAAAATCACGATTTTTTCAGTTGAGTTGACCGCACAAAAAATCGTTGAAAATCGGGAAAAAATCAGGTTTAAATCGCGAAAAAATCGGGAAAAAAACGTCAAAAAATCGAGAACCCTAAAAAGCGCGAAAAAAAACCCTAAAAAACGTGATAAATCTATTTTTTTGGCCGCCATAAACAGAGTTGCAGGATACGGCACCCTCCCTCCTCTAATACGCGTAAAATCTAATAAAAATTGACCGGAATCTTAAAATAAAACTGCCGTAAAATCTAAATTTGGGTAGTTAAAATTGATTTTTTTTGAAAAAAAAGAAAATAAAAACTCTCGCTGGGAGAATCCGTACAGCATTCCCAGATTTTCGCGAGTCTTTCCCTGCTACCAGTGTGACGCGACTTCATTAGGTATGCTTGTTCACTGTTAATTTTTTGTTTCAATGGTCTTTTCTTTTCTGGCATATCGTGCGACTACAAAATGTTGTAAAAAATCATTTCCCTAAAACTTTAAAAACTTTTTATTTCCGTAAAGGTTTTAAATTTTTTCATTTCCGTAAAGGTTTTAAATTTTTTTATTTCCTTAAGTTTGCAATGGTTTTTCCCCTTTCGATTCATATTATTTAAAATCTTTATTTTCCTATATTACACGATTTTAAACTTTTCGGCAAAATTTTAATGATATTTTTATTTTTTTAATATCGATTTAGTTTACATTGTAAAATATCATTTGATTATTCTATTTTAAGTTTCTTTAAAATAAAATATCTTTTAAATTAAAAAATATATAATTATATTGAATACTTGTAAAAGTTAATTTAAATTTTTTATTTAAATATTTAAATATTCTATTTTAATTATTTTACAAAAATTGATTTAACTTTATTATCTATTAAAAAATAAACTTAATTTTTTTATATAAATATAAATATTTTATTTTTAAAAATAAAAAAGTAGAACATTTATATTTATATAACAAAAATTATTATTTTTGTTATATAAATATAAATATTCTACTTTAAAAAATAAAAATAAGAATATTTAGATTTATATAAAAAATTTAAATTAGTTTTTGAAAATTATTAATGTATAACTATCAAATTTTTTCTCCGATTTTTTCACGATTTTTTTCCGATTTTTTCCCGATTTTTCAAAAAATCCTGATTTTTTGGTTTGCCGATTTTTTCCCCAAGCGATTTATCTTTGCTATGCGGCATGATCCTCAATACCAACAGCCATAGTGGTGTGAGTTTCTTGATCAACAATTGAATATTTATGTGCATTGAATGCCACATCCAATTGAGGAGAGTGCCGCATAATCTGATTGATAGAGAGAAGGTTCAGTTCCATGCTAGGAATGTAGTATACATTGAGGAATATGAGATTCCTCCCACCAGACTGAATTTGAATAGTGCCCTTATCGACAACGGTATACTCTTCACCTCCTCCAAAAATAACTGTCACTGAAGGGAGAGAAGTTTGTGAACCAATCATGCCGATGGGTGAAGTATCGTGAAGCACCTGAATCAATGTACCAGGCAAAGGACTTCACATGATCTGTAGGTCTTTTAGCCATAAAAGCGTAAAAGGAAGATCTGCTCAATGTGCTTGGCAACATTTGCTTTCTGCTGAGACACTCCTTGCTTCTTCTGTTCAAAAGCCAAACACTGACGACAATCCTTCTTCATATGACCATATTTGTGGCAGTAATTACATTGAATGTTCTATTTCTTAGGGCTGCCAGGAGGTTGACCTAAGCCTTTTTGCTGTGAAGGCTAAGCTTTCCCTTTATTTTTAGCTTGAGACTTGGCTGCAAAAGCTTGCTTTGTAGAGGACGAAGAGGCACTACTACCAAATTGTTGTTTCCAACGTTCCTGCTACAAAAGGATGGTACAAAGCTCTGGAAACTTCAAGTCAACATTAATTGATGTGATGTTGAGGGTTTCAACAAAGTGCTCATAAGACTTCGGTAGACTTTTCAAGGTGATTACTACCATGTATTTTTCCTCCATCTTTCGATCAATTGCCTCTAACCAGTATTACCCCAAGTTTTCGGGACAGGGACGATGAAACAAGTCCCCAAGTTTCCAAATTTTTAGGCCAAATTTGGGGACGACGGGGGATGGTTATATAAAATATAGAAAAATTTAAAATATATAGGGAAACATTAAATATTCATATGAAAACAAGGATAAAGCATGCATATATACATTATAGAAACTTAGCTTATAACATTTTTGTTAAGAATTCATTGCCAATATAATTTTTTTTTTCAATTACGATATGAAAATCAAAATAAAAAGAACATGATACACTGCTGCCGTCCCCCTGGCCATTTCCGAGATGGGGATGGGGGGGTTTAGACTCGGGGACGTGTCCCCGTGTAACACTGCCTCTAACTAATCACGGATGTCCTGAATCTTTGTCATATGCTCCTGTAAGGACATTCTCTCATCCATCATGATGGAGAATAGCTGGTTCTTCAGAAAGAACGCATGACTCTTGTCGGAGGTTTCATGCAAGGTTTTCAAATGCTCCCAAATCTTAGTAGTTGATTTGTCGGATGAAACTTAAGGAAGCTGATCATCAATAACTAAAGGCTTAATGAGCATCACTGCTTCATGATTTTGCTCGTCAAACTTTTTCTGGTCTTTACCTGCCATTGTGGGATGAGTAGCAGTTGCGAGAACAATTTGATCAAGGCAGCCAAAACACGTTTTTAAAGAAATAGCTAGAATTTGCTCAGAAAAAGGCACGATTTTTCTTGCAGAAAATACTTCAGACAAAAAAACGCGTCCAAAGGAAGACCAAAAGAATAGAACCAAAAGTCGCATGGCTCAGAACGCGGCCAGAGAAATGAGAAAAACACGCCTAGAAGAATACATGAAACGTGACCAGGGATACAGCTGAAAATCGCGCTAGGAGACAAACGCCTAGTTTGTAGAAAACACGTGATCTGGAAATAGACAAGCACGACAAAAATTGTGACAAAAAACGTGTCCACAAATACTTCCAAAAAAATGCAATTTGCAGGTGTTGTGACCTATTTCACACATCGCCCCATTTGCATATGGGGACCCTCGGTGGTTTGTTTTTTTGGGTTTAGTTTTGATTTGCAATTTCGTAAGTTCTTTCGCTCCATGGGTTTCGAGTCGGAGTTTGGAGTCGTCAATCGAGCCAAGTTGAAATTTCAAGCCTGAAACTGCACATAAACGTTGTAGGAGTGTTCAGAAGACCCTGTAGACGAGGATCGCCTGTGCTCTTTTGCCCAATTCTGACACTTTCTACTTTTTAGGGATTTTGCTTTTTTGCTTTTTGCTTTTTTCGTTTTTGGCACTTTTGGACCATTCGGGAATTTACTATTTTTAGAAAGTTGCTTTTTCGCTTTTTGTATTTTTAGAAACTTTCTATTTTTGGCAAGTGCCAAGGTCCCACCAATCAAGGAGTCAAAGTTCCGATCTTTAAACTGAAAAAGCATGCAAAAATCACTGAAAAATTTAAAAAATCAAGTAAAAAGCATAGAAAAATCAGAAAATCAACTAAAAAAGCAGGCCTTTTAGATCAAAAATCTGGAAAAATCAGATAAAAAGCATGAAAAGCAATGCAAAATAAATCAAAAATCTGATGAAAACAAGTAAAAATCTGGAAAAGAATGAAAACAGATCAAAAAATCAATGCAAAAATCATGAAAAATCAGATGAAAGGCGAATAAAAAGCATAAGATTATGGGCTGAGATGATGAAAATTTGAAGAATTTCGCCCAAGATCATGGCACAAATCTTAGCAAGTCTGCCCAGCAATGGCAAATCCGCCCATGCCAAGAAGAGAGAATGGAAAAACTTCATGAAAGTCCGACCTGCATTGTGGAGAGGACTTCACAAAGTCCGCCATGGAGAAAGCAAGGGAATGGAAAGGAACTTTCCAAGTCTGCCCTACCATGATGATGGATGGAAAACTAACAAGCAAGTCCACCATAGGAAGGAGAGGATGATGGAAGAAGGCAAGGAAATTCCGCCCTTGAGAAATGGAAAAAGTTTCTTGAAGTCCGCCCCACCATATAACTTGACAAGTGGAAAGGAATCTTCCAAGTTCGCCCTTGGAGTGGATAGAAATATGGCAAGTCCGCCCAGCCTAACATAGGCATGGCAAGAGAGCAAGGAAGTTCGCTTGGGCATTATGTCAAGAAATTTGCCATGTCCAAGTTGAAGATTGGAAAGAAAATGGTGAAGTTCGACTTGTAGAAGAGATAGAAAAATTTCTTCAAAGTCCGCCCCAAAATGTGATGAAATTGTCTAAGTCATGAGGCGCCTAGGAGATGAATGGCAAAGAGTATGGAAAGTCCGCCTTTCTCAAGTGAATGGAAAGAATTCTTCCAAGTCCGCCTAAGTCTTGGATGGATGAATGGCAAGGAGATAAAAAGTCCGCCTAGCATATGGAGATCTCACCTTCAAGTTCGACTTGTAGAGGAAAAGACATGAATAAAATTTTGTCTAAGGCATGAAACGCCTAGAGGGGAGTTGTAAAATGGCAAGGACATGAGAAAATCAATCATGATGGAGAAAGAAATAAAAATCCATGTAGTTGGACAAAATTCGCCAAGACAAATAAAATACATGGGTAAATAAATAAAATAAATTAATTAAAGGTTAGAAAAATCAAAATTTCGCACATGATAAACCTTTAATTATTTACACTTAGAAAAATCGAGCTCCAAGAGATAGACTTGAAAATTTCGATGAAGAGCTAAAACATTTAGAAACTTTCCTCGATAAACAAGAGTCCACATTCGATGAACTTGAACAAATTGCTAAATGGATCGAATTTTTCAACCTTATAAGGCATTCTCAAGTCATTATCAACTCATAATTTCAAGAGGCTTAGCTCTCTCCATTTCAAGAGATAGAAAATTATTCAAGAGTTAGAATTTTTTTTGAGAGATAGAAATTTTGAGAGTTGAATGATTGATTTTTTCGAGGTGAAAGAACGAAGAAAGAGGTAGAATTCTAAGCTGCAGGTTGAAATTTTCAGAGGATTGCTTGCTTTTTCAGCAATAAAGACCAAATTTTCGAAATTTAAAATTAAATTGCCAGCTACAGAGTATAATCCAGAAGCTTGATGAATTATTTTACCTTTGTCTTCATTTTATCTTCAAAAAATTCACTAAGTGTTATTACTCAGCTTACTTTTTTGTCGAATTTAACTTTCAACAAGCTGAAAGTTAGAATTTTCACAAGAAAATTTTAAAGAAATCATAATTGAACGTTTATTGTATTCCCTTTCTCGCAGGTTGATGACCACCCTCGGAGGATCGTCAAAGAAAGCACCAATGAAGTTCGCAAGTAAGGGAGTTCAACAAGAGTCAAAGATCACTTCCAAATGGAAGAACGTCATAGATATAGACCTCAGACATGTTGATTTTGAGGAGTTCAAAATGAGAATGTATGGATTGAACGGACTTATGCCCACAACAATTGCCCACCGAATGATGTGGAATGGAATTGTTCAAGCTGCCGGATTTCCTCTAGCGATCCAGTGTGTTGAATTGATGGTCAAATGTGCAAGACACTACAACCTGCAGGACAAACAAATTATAGCTCTTGATGGAAGAATTTTGGCGCACCTTGGAGAACCAACTATCTAAGAGGCATTTGGCATACCTGATCATAATCGAACTTCATATAAAACAAAGGAGGAAGCCAAAAGAATCTTTGAGGATCGGGCAAATCAATGTGCAACTCATACCAACAAAACATGGCTGGAAAAGCCAAGAGCTTCTGCTAAGAAAATGCCTAAGAAGCTGCACCGGACTAACTTTAAGGAAGACTACGGTGATATCATTTTGCTCCTAAGCAAAATAATGGGCAATCCTCAAGGTGCCTATTTTGAAACATGGATGTACTTCTTTATCGAGGAAATCACCTTCAGAGTCAAAATGTTTAATTGGTCAAGAATGATCAGTGATAACATCCATGAGCAATTAATCAACCTTGAAAAGACTAAGTCATTTCATATGAGTTCCTATGTCATTTATCTATTGGCCAGAGCCTTTAGATATCCTGAATTGATATGTAAAGGTGTTGTCGGAAATGGAGAAAATCAATTCAAAGTGTATGAATGTTACCCTCGGTTGTAGCTGTCTGCCAAGTCCCATTTCAGAAGAGCGCACGATGCGTTCTTGATGTTCATCACGAGGATACTACAGGGGGGAACCCATCAGAGGCTGACACATGAAGCAAAGAGCCTTATCAGTAAATATGGATCCTGGTACATCCAGTTTCCTAAATTCACTCATATCCGAATCTAGGGATTCACTGGGAATCCATTCAAGCTTCCCATCTATCCCACCCACAAGATGATTCTACTGGAGGTTCTTAGGCAACTGGAGACTTAGCAAAACATCCAAAGGCCGAAGCAGAAAGCAGCCGTCACTTTCCCATTCTTTATCAAGAACATGGAAGAATATTGCTCGTTTGCACAGACAGTTGAAGGTGCTAGACTAGAAATGCAGTGGTATCCGTTCACATCATACCGATCTAGAGCCAATTTTGACCCTCACCACCACATCGGAATTGTGAACGGAAAGAAATATAAACACCAAATGGACTTGGAAGATTATTGGGCCAATGTCGCGGATGAATTTGATGTTAGGAAAAGATTGTGGTCGAGACTGCCTGTTAGCTTAATTAGAACGACAAAACTCTTTCGTGTGCCAGACCAACTTGAAGATGATGGCGAATTTACAGAGCCAGGTTTTGATGAAAGTCAACCTCTTCCTCCCGTGCGTTGGTCAGAACTGGAAATCTCTGACTTGGACACCTTCATGAGGCCTGCCATCAAGTATTCACAATGGTGGGCAGATCAACAGATTAAGGAACTACGGCGGAAGGGTTTACCTTTGACATACACTCTGATGGGCGAAGCGGAATCTTACTCTTTGAACGATGGAGCATCCCAAGGAGATGAGCCAATTGAGAGCTCTAATCCTAAGAAAAGGAAGGAGACAAATGGAAAAGAAATTGCAAATGAGGAACCTGCCAGGAAGCAGCACAGACTGGAGCCTCTTCATTCTGCTATCTCCGCGAATGTGAATGAAATTTTAGACATTGATGAATCTTTGGGAGATATAAGGATTCCCTCTCCTATCCCTGTTCAGCTCGAAGATGATGAGCCTCCATCACCCACAGGCACTGATATTTTGGAATCGGACAATGAGGTTGACATATTGGACAATGAGTTTGAGGAAGGAATGATTTCAGCCCTAAGAGGAATTCAAGAAATCCCGGGCGCACAGGACATTCAGGAAGAACAGGATACCGAGCAGCCAACTATTCCTGATTGGCTGAAAGAGAGATTAAAGATGAAGGAACCAAAAAAAATCCCAAAAGAAGAAGATGACATGGCCGATTTCCTGGCCAGATTAGAAGCAGTTAGTGCAAGAAAGCCTGCCAAAACCTTCTCCACCATTCAAAGAGATGAAGCCAGGCATCGTACAGTCCAAGTTGCTGTGCCGACAGTTGACAAGTCAAGGGAAGAAATTACTCCCCTGGAATATGCCATTACCACTGTCGATTTAGGCCCTACCACAAAAGGACAGGAGATGGAAGAATTGGACAATTTTGTTGCCACTATCAAAGCGAGGCTAGAGAAGGAGATAGCAAAGAAAAAAGAGTATAAACAAGAGGTTGAACGACTCAAGGAGTATATTCAGCATCTAACTAAGCCTCTCGATCAGACTAGCTTAGCGGCTCCTCCGCTGATGAATACTTCTCATGAGACTCTCGAAGAGGAGAAGAATATAGCCAAGGAGACTAAAGAATGGTTAATCAGCAACAAACAAGAGGTGGCTGTATTTGCAGAAAGATTGGCATTGGCGTACGGGCAAACTTCTTCTTTGCTCTCGAGAATTGCAATGTTGGCAGAAGCATGGGATAATGCTCAGGATATTCGAGATAGAATCATTCCATGTCTCAAATTGCTTAAAGGAGTGCTGAAGCAAGAGCTAGCTAGTCAACGAAAAAGTAATTGCACTAGGTGCAACTTATGATTTCAGCAGCTGATACATGGCATTGATCACATGGAGCGAGCTCCTAGAAAAAATAAAGGCAGATACTATCTGAATTGAGGAAAGGACAAAAGAAGTTCGGGAGAAGATTCTAGTTGTGGCTGCAGATGCGTTGGAGAAGGACATTGTACGAGCAAACAACCTGCAGTTTGAAAACTTGAAGCACAAAATTTGGGAAATCTTCTTCACTACCGGGCCTATCCTCAAGCAAAATTTGACTAAGGTAGCTGACTTCCTATTCATCTTTCGCAATTTCCAACGGTAGGAATCAGAATGGGAAGATACTTTTGCTGAATGTTCGGATGATTTAGATCTGCTAGAATTCAAGGTCAATGCGTTGCCACCTGTCACGATCGAGGAGGTTGACATGATAGTTTCCAAATTCATCCAGTATAATGCTACCAAAGAGGATAGGGATGCGCCTCCTCAAGAATAGCTCTTCACTTCAGTTCACTGCCTGTTAGCTAATTGATTACTGACTTGCTAAATTAAATCCCTTTGTGTTACCGGCAAAATCACATCATCCATAGAGCTTATCCACACCCAACTTACGAAACATTGGAATTGCTGTATGATCTTTTTGGCAATCTTAGCATATGAGGCAGTTTTTCAAGAGAGGATAGAGTGTCTTTGGATTCTTTATTCTAGAGTGCTTGGTGAGTCATAAAACACGCATCAATAGGTTGCACATAGGGAAAAACGGCTAGGAAGGGTTTTAAATCGTGTGCTGAGAGCAAAAAAAATCGCGCCCAGAAGGTTTCGAAAGGTTGCGATTTTGAAAAATGTGATTTTGCAACCTCAAACATGAAACAAAAAATCACGATTTTTCTTATCTTAAAGATGTGATTCTTATTTAGAAAAGCCCACAAAATTTTTTCCTTGAAAAATCAAGAAAAAAATGGCGCCCAAAATCTCCCGCTTTGATACCATGTAATGAAAACGAGTA
Source organism: Sequoia sempervirens (assembly GCA_007258455.2). Taxonomy (NCBI): domain Eukaryota; kingdom Viridiplantae; phylum Streptophyta; class Pinopsida; order Cupressales; family Cupressaceae; genus Sequoia; species Sequoia sempervirens. Next base: position 34,113 of record VDFB02350996.1, read on the forward strand.
GAGCCGAGATTTGAAATATCTGAATGATTATTTACAGGAAGCAAAGTTTCATAAATAGATTACAAATTTATAGAATTAGTAAGTTTCTAAAATGAAACTTTAGAAGATTGAAGAAGCGATCTTATCATCAAAATTACAATATAATACAATGTTGAGCATTAAATAAATAATTAGTAAATATTATTTTAATATCAACTGTCTCCCATATCTCCATATATTATGCTTCTACATTATTTAGTGCTTCTTGAATAGCTTCCTTACAATGGTCCATGCTTTCGTAAAGCATGCCAAGGCAAGGAGTGTCACCATCAGCCATACGAAGCACGTCAACAATTGGTTCACATATAAGCAAAACCTTTGCTGCACTTTCCCAAAAATTGCTATTTAGAATGATTTGCTCTATGTTCTTCCCCTTAGGACCTTTAGTAAGCACTGAATTTTTCCACTGATAGGAACAAATAACAGACCTCAAAGCTGCTTTTTATTCAACCACTCTTTTCAAAGTGATATAAAATGATGCAAATCTTGTTTCACAAGGCCTCAACAACTCCTTGGATGCATGCTGCTTATAAAAACTCAATGTGAGACGATGATTCCGAATGAAATTTGCAATTGCTCTCCCTCTATGAATAGCTTCATGTACCCATGGGAATTTAGCCGAGTCATGAAGCAACAAATCGAGACAATGGGCTGCAGATGGGCTCCAATATATTTGTGGGTACTTCTCTATAATCAACTTCCTAGCTCCCACACAATTTGCTGCACTATCAGTTACCACTTGAACCACATTTTCCACCCCTACTTCAAGAATGGCCTCCTCTAATATTTTAAAATTATACTCAGAAATTTTCTTGTGGTTCATTGTGTCAGTCACTTTCAAGAACACAAGACCATCAGGACAAGACACCAAAACATTAATCAATGGCCTTTGACATATATTTGACCATCCATCACTCAATATAGTGCAACCTGTTTCCTTCCAAGAGGCTTTGACATCAGCTAATTTCTCAGTCACTCTATCTTTTGACCTTTGCAAAAGAGTTGTCCGGAAAGCCTGTAAAGATGGGGGTGTGTACCCTTTTCCAAACTTTGCAACTTTCTAAATTGCATTACAAAAATGTGGATTTCTCGCAACATTGAATGGAATAGCACTTGAGTAAAACAAATCAGCTAATGCATCATCGACCTACTGTTTCTCTATTGGTTTCCAAAAGTTGTTCAATGTTCCACTATCTTTTGATACCCTCACTGGTTTGGATAGACTAGAAGAGGAAGACATAACCGGTGTGAATCTACATACATCTTCTTCAATTCTCTATTTCTTTCGTGTCTTCTTCATTTTTCCTACAATTGAAGTGGATTGCTCTTTCTCTAGAATAGGTTTAAGTTTTGGAGTAACATCTGTACATGGAATAACACCTCCACTTGCACCCCTTGTAATACCAAGCAAGTGGTCCATAACCCTTGTTAAACTTCTAGTAAAAATATGCGGGCATAAGTTACAATTGATTTTAACACCATCGCGGGTCATATGCTTCCATGCCTCAGAAGTTGATTTGTTCGGAGCCATTAAATGAAAATCTGCATGTTTCAAAAGAAAAATAATATATAGTATTTAAAACATTAACTAAATTTTATTTCAAAAAACGTTAAAGCGAAATATATAAATCTCTTATTTTTAACTCTAGAAAACAAAATAAAAAATACTAAATTCTATTTTAATAAACTTAGTTACATATCAATAAAAAATTAATATATTATTATTTTTAAATTTTAACTTATAAAACAAAATAAGAACACTAAACATTATTTTTCAAAACATAAAATCAAAATATATTAATTGCTTTTTAACTTAAAATACAAAATAAAAAATATTATCAAATAAAATAAAACAATCATTAAATTTTATTTTAAAAAACATTTTTCTTTTTCTTTACAACAAGGGTGACCCTGCGACCCAACCCAGTGGCCCAGCAGCCCATACCTTGGGTACTTGGGGCGAGCTGGGGCGAGCTAGGACAAGACTAGCCCCTTGTGGGTGAGATCCCCTGCCCGCAAGAAGTCCCACCTCTTAAACCTGGGAGAGAGTCGAACCCGAGACCAGTGGGGAGCAAACCCACTGCCCAAGCCAACTCTACTACTTGTGCGGGTTTGTTTTAAAAAGCATTAAAACATATATATATATATATATTGTTGCAAGATGGTGTGTCCCTTGGTCTCCTTGGTGTAGTGTGGTGCTTGGGTTCATGACATGGCTTAACTGCCTCTCGTGGATCTTGTATAAATTTGGTAGTTGTATCGGGCATTAACAGGTCGATATTTTGGTGCAACGACAACCACCAATGCAACAATTGGTATCAGAGCCAAGGTCATGGGTTCGAACCCCTCGGTTGTGCGGGGGGGGGGGATTGTTGCAAGATGGTGTGTCCGTTGGTCTCCTTGGAGCAGCGCGGCGCTTGGGTTCGTGACATGGCTTAACCACCTCCTGTGGATCTTGTATAAATCTGGTGGTTGTATCGGGCATTAACAGGTCGATCTTTTGGTGCAACGACAGCGACCAATGCAACATATATTTTACTTTTAACTCTAACAAACAAAATAAAAATATCAATTTCTATTTAAAAAGCATAAAAATAAAAATATTTTAACTTTAAAAACAAAATAAAAGACTACATTTTATTTTTAAAAGAATAAAATAAAGATATAGTAATTTTTAATTTTAATTTTAACTTTTAAAAGCATAAAATAAAAAACAAAATTAAAAAACTGAAGTTTATTCTAATATAAAATTAATATTACATAATATTTTATATGATTTTTAATTATAAAATAACATTTAAATTATATTCAGTACTATTATATTACATTATATTAAATTTACATTTTAATTTTAAAAAACAAAATACATTTACTAATATATTAAATATTATTCTTTAATATAAATTTAATATATATAAAATAATAAAATCTAAAATCTAAAAAAAATCATAACCAAACCTTAAAAAAACAATGCAGGAAAAGATAAAAATACCTAAATCTTTCAAAACAAAAATGAACAGTAGCCTGTTTCAATATGAAAAAAAAATGAACGCTGGCCTACCTTGCAAACTTTCAAATTCGAAGGAGGGAGTTGTAGATTTGAAGGAGTAGCAACGTGAAGGATTTTGTGCAGGGCACAAGTAATTCATCGCCAATAGCAAACTCCCGCTTTTTGTCGCCAATAACAAACTTAGGCTTCAACAACCACAAATGATTTCGGGATGTCAGCAATGGAGGTTGTCGCAAATAAAAAACTCCCGCCTCTAGTCGCAGACAATAAATTTGCTATGACCTAGCCGCCAGTGCCAGAAATTCGCCTTCAATTGAGAGATATTGCTTTCTTTAAGTTGCTGTGTTATTTATAAGGAAAACCCCTCTAAAAACCCTTACGCTTTATTAAAATATATTTTAACATAACTTAAGTCACTTTATTCCATACGAATTTTAGGGCCGAATTTGAACGAATTTCATGCGATTTTAACAAATTTGGCGAATTTCGAATTTGAAGGTTGAAATGCAGCAAATGTTGTGACATAGGCGAGGAGAGAAGGTGGTAGTACGATGAAGAGAGAAGGTGGTAGTATGACGAAGATCTAAGGTGGTCGTACGACGAAGATCTCAAGTGGTTGTATGGTAAAGACTGAAGTGGCCATCATTATTGTACGACATAATCTAGAGAGGAAATTATAGAGTACCGCGAGGGATTTACCACATTGAGGGACCATCCTCGTACAACAATAGTAGAACTTGAAGGTGATCATACGGAAGAAGAGAGAACCATATGACTAGGGAGAGTTTTGCACACCGCACGATGAAGTTAGAGAAGTCTAAGGAAGCATCTCGTATGACAAAGGAAACAAGAGGAAGTACGACACACTCACTGAAGTCAAGGAGACATTGTACAACTAGGAAGGAACATACAATGTGAGGAGGTCGTACGAGGAAAATATTCCAGCGTACGGGGGAAGAATAATGGCACCGTACAGAGGAGGAAGAATGGTGTTGTATGACATATGGCGGAGAGTGTAGCAGTTGTCGTATGACGTGGACAAAACGATTTTTTCATACGTGGAGAGGAAAGGATTTCACTATGCAATGAAGACATTGCCTTCATTGTACAACAACTACGACAAAAGGGTAAGTCTTGCGTACGATCCAATGTTCACATCGTACGGACATTAACCACCGTACGACAACTTCCTTCTGTTGTTAACATCATACATCAGTTACCATTAAACAGTGAAAAATCTCTAATTTCTGGCTTTGTTAGCATTGTTTTTGGCCTCGAAAAAAAATCATGAAAATGAGGTGCGCCATGAAGTTTTGTGTGGTTTTGAAAGTCGTAAATCAAAGTTTGCAAAGTTCACCTCCAAGTTTGGTTACCGATCCTTGTCCACAACGTCATCAATTTGGCACGTCTTCCCTAATGTTACTTGATGTTTACTTGTTTGGAAGACGACTTTTTCTTTTGGGGGGGATGATGTAGTTGGTGTACAATGTCTATTATTATGCTTCGGTAATATTGGTTATCCAACTATGTATTAATTGTTTATATTAATTGGTTGTCAGCAGTGGGTAGTTATAAGCATCGGTTGGTTGATGGCTGTGTTCTTCTTGGCAACCGCCAGGTTCTTTAAATACATTGTGTATCGTCAAGGAGACTGGTGGTATGATCTAGTCAGATCGACTTTGATCTTTGGCTGACCATCGCTGGTCTTCTTCTGTAATAATTTTATGGGCGAATAAAGGTATATTTTACGCATGCATTGCCATCTTTGTTATTAATTCATGTATTTAATTTATCAGATCTAATCTGATGCTCCTCTGCTCTCCACCACTCTTTACTAATGTGATGTGGTTCTCTCATGTGTCATTGGATCTTCGTTATTTTGAAGTGGTTTGTTCTACATCTCCAGTTGGGAAGGTGCTTTGAACTGACTTGGCTTCTCGTCCCCTGGCAAGTTGTGAGCTCCCTTCTTTGGAGGATGCCAGGAGGCCTGCATCTTTGATGAATATCAGAGATGGCTGTATTGCAACATGTTTCCATGGACACAGTTTTGTCCTCACATCTCTACCCTTAGGATGCAGATGGGGATGATCATATTGATTGGACTCCTCTTCTTAACAGGATGCTAGGATAACAGTTTTTTCCTCACATCTCTACCCTTAGGAAGTTTGATACTAGTGGTCTGTATCTTGCTTTTGGCCTACTTCATCCCTCTGGGGTTTATTTTAGCAGGCATTTTAGTTATTGTTTTTGTATGTTTCTTTCTCTTGTCATTGGGTTGGAGCCCCTTAATAAATCCTGAGAATTTATTTAAAAAACAAGAGTTCACTTTGGGTGGATTTTATGTGTTGACAAGGCCTTGGGCGAGTCCCGTAGCTGAATTCAACGAGCAGTACTTGTAGGAATGAACCATACAAAGGATTAGAACTTGTAGACATAATATATTCTGTGTTTGAGTAATTGTTGGCACTGTGTAGCTGATTCTTTATTTGTTTGATTCTAGAGAAACTACATTCATGATATATTTTATCTACCAATTCAGCTCCCTAATTGACAGCTAAAAAGCCTAAAATCAATTGTGGCCTCTATCATGCTCTTCTAGGCTTTGCTAAAACCTTTTTGGTTGTTTGAGCTGGATCTTTTACAAGTTTTTTTTCTGTCATTTGAAACAATCTTTTTACACCTTTTCTTGAATCATGAATAGATAAGTTATTTTCGTTTTTTGACGAGATATGAACTATCTTTTTGAAGCTTCTTATATGAGAATTTCAGAATTGAAATAATATCTTGGTGTTTCTTTGTGTACAGGATGCAAGCAGACTGGTTAAGCAAGTCGAAAAATATGCACAGCTTGGTGACATGCTTCAGCAACACATGCGGTGTATGCAAAGTTTTCAATATAAGCACTATATAGATGCTTATTATGCTTTAGAAAAGTCTGCAAAGTATCCTTCTCTATAATGTTTGGATATTGTTGAATCTGTTTTGATACCTAATACATGATAAACACACATAAAAAACTTACCCTTAACAACAGACTGCAGTGCATTCCTACAGGAATTCCGAAATTGGGAAACTGCATGGGCAGTGGATGCTCTTTACACAATTGTTTATGAAATGCGGACACTTGCGGAAATGGTAAGAAGTGTCTTTATTTATGTCTAAATATTGTGCTTAGTTTGATGCTATGAATATCTGTTATGACAGGCAGACAGAGAAATGGCGGCTAATGGGAAAAACCCTGACAAACTAAAAGGAGCTGGATCTTTCTTGATGAAGGTTTTTGGATCACTTGTGGTATGCTTTGTTGTTCTCCTTAAATATTTTAGGATTAGTATTCTGTTGTGCTTCTTATCTAACAATATAAGATAATTCAACAGTTGTCTTGGCAGGTTGAAACTTAACATTTCAGTGTGAAGTCATTGAATGTATCCTAATGCACAATTAGAGTTGGTATATATTGTGATCTAGTGACGTTCCAGCATCTGAAATACATCAACTACATCTTGAATTTGGTTTGAGTGATCAATAGACATTTTCTAGAAAGTATGGTTTAACTGGTAGACATTCCTGTTCTCATACAGTTCTGAATTATAATATTGTGTAAAGGGGTGATTGATTGTATAAGAATATATACATGACAAGAAACAGGTAGCACATGTTCATAGACAAATCTGCTATAAGTTTGGTGTTATTGAGATGAATAAATGTTGCTGCTAATGCATATAAAAACTCAGAAATTCTTATCAGCAAACTAGGGTTTGAACAGAAGTTTAAAATCAGAAAATTAGGGCATCATTTTCTGTCATAAAAATCAGGAAAATTGTACAAATATTGGTTAGGATATTTCAGAATGTTTTGATAACAATAAAGGAGACTTAGGGTTTTTGTGAAACCCACATATGGAAGGGTAAGTAGCATTGTTTTTCTTGAATGAAAATTTAGGGTTCTGATTGTTTGTTTAGACTCCTAATCCCAAGGTAGTTCATTGGCCACCATGCTAGGGCTTTGTTGGAGAAGAGTTGAAATGGTGGTAGCCATGAAGACCACCCCACTCTCCCTCTTCACAATTATTCTCTCCTTTTGCTGGAGCTGGGGAGACATTATGGGGCTAACCTGTTACTCATCTTCCATTTGGAAGGAGTCTTTGATTCCAGCACGGAAATACGACTTAATGGCAGGGACTATAGCCTGGAGTGCAGGCTGTTACACTCATAGAGGGTTCAGTGGATATATTTTGGTAGGCAATCTTTGGTTCAAAAGACGTTTTTTATCATTATCTGAAGAGGGTTTTATCTTTGTGAGGAAGATAGTTTGAGATTTCTGAGAGCAATAATCCCAGCAAGGACATGGATGAAGCAACCAAAACAATGGTTCAAATTCGCAAATGGTTCAATCTACCTGTTCTACTTCCAAGAAGCAAGGCAGGATGGACTGTGTTGCCAAGGAAGCACAAACCAAAACTAAATTAATGGGCAACTATATTCTTCGCATACACTTATCGCTGTCTCATTTTTCCAAATAGTAATGTTTGGACGATGGACTAAATAATCACCACTTTCTTGTATGCAATTTTTCTTCTCTACCTCTTTTAGCTATTGAGACTGATGTGTTGAGATTGAGCCTCAAGTATCTATCAAATCCTTCGCCCATGGCCACTCCAGCAATTCATACATGGTTCAATGCCTTTAGTCGGCTTCTCTGTTTGAAATAGATTTTTTGGTCTAAGAGGCAGCAGACATAAGGAAAAACTTGATTGTATCTCTCACATTTAAGAATTCCTAAACCGGAATGAGAGCCGACAAAGAAAAAATGCCATTGGAGGAGATCATTGCTCCTGGAAAATATTTGGTGTAAAAGTTGATGAAAGCATCCTCTCTTTTGTCCATACCTTCCCACGATTCTTCAATTGGACTATCCTATCTCTCATCAATACCCTTTCCATTGTCATTCAGCCAGCAGATAAGAACTTTGGTATTTCAGTACTCTCTCAGAATTAGTATATATTTGAAGGCATGCAAAAACTCTCAAATAAGGAGGTTTATGATGTGGCTCCATCTATGCCCTGGAATACTCTATTGGCTCCCCTCATATTGTTGGTCTAAGAGGCAGCACACCTAAGGAAAAACTTGATTGTATCTCTCACATTTAAGAATTCCTAAAACGGAATGAGAGCCAACAAAGAAAAAATGCCATTAGAAGAGATCATTGCTCCTGCAAAATATTTGGTGTAAAAGTTGATGAAAGCATCCTCTCTTTTGTCCATGCCTCCCCACGATTCTACAATTGGACTATCCTATCTCTCATCAATACCCCTTCCATTGTCATTCAGCCAGCAGATAAGAACTTTGGTATTTCAGTACTCTCTCAGGATTAGTATATATTTGAAGGCATGCAAAAACTCTCAAATAAGGAGGTTTATGATGTGGCTCCATCTATGCCCTGGAATACTCTATTGGCTCCCCTCATATTGTTGGTTACACGAATAGAAACAAGGGGACTCCTCAGTTCTGAACCCGCAACCTAAAATTGTCTATGTTTGTACATTCTACTTGTTACCCAAAGTTCACAAGCTCCAGCTTGTCAATAGACCCATTTGTTCATACTGTGGCGTCATCTTAGAACTTGCTTCTCACCACACTCCCATGGATTATCTCTCACTCCTCTTTGAGATTCATACTAAAGTCTTCCCCATGACATTATCCTCTTTATATTTGATGTTGAAAGCTTATACTGTAGTATCTCCACAGGGCTCACTGCTATTCATTATTTTATTAAAGATATTTAGAACTACAAGTTGAATCTACCTTTCCCCTGGATAGTCTTTTGTTCTACAAGAGATTTATAAATTTATTTATAATACTATTGGTGTTTGGCAAGGTACATGAAATTCTTTGGATGCTTTCCTCACATACTTTCTTATCTATGCCAGAATCAACATCACCTTCTGTGGTGTATTTACATGAGGTTACATTTCTGGATGTTGTCCTATTTAAAAGGACAAGACTTTGCTTAGTCAGGGATCCTTAGCATTAGATGTTCGCAAAAACCCCTGAATGAATATCAATATATTCCAGCCTCCTTATCATATCAGTGTACATAGGAGACATACATAGGAAATGTAGGGAAAAAGGTGACATACATAGGAGACAGAGTTAGCCATTACGATGCAGAAGATAAAGCAAAAGAGAAAATATATCAAGTTTCCAAAGAGTTTTATGTACTGCACACCACTTATAGTGTAATCAACAAACCAAAAATATCATATAGCCATCTACATGTTCTGCAATCTTCAATGTTTTTGCATAACATAATAACAAAGATATGTATGCATATCTCCAATGTAGATGGATTGGCAAGGTTCAGTATGCTCCTGAGCTTGGTGATGAAGTCAAAACCTAGGAATACAAAACTCAACAAAATAGAAAATAGATAGAAAAACAAAAACCCCCCTGTGACATTCAAAAAAATGATCTCCCACAACGAATTGGTGTCTAGCTTGGCTGATGAATAAAAACTTCAGGGTGATTTTTTTTCACACACTGGCCCAAAGGCTCACCATATTTTAATTTGATGGACCAAAGAATTACATCAATCTAGCAATAGGGTTCATGGGAAATCTCTTATCAAAAAACCTAACACTTAGAGCTTGCCCGCAACAGGCAAAGGCTCAAAATTTCAGCATTGACTAGAAACAGCTCCTCTGGCTTCAGAAGCCTAACTGCCTTTAGCTGAGCAGAGAAGTGTCCTTGTCAAAGTTCTCCCTAAACCTTGCTTTCCAAGAGCAACCAACAGCAGTCAACAAAATATTAAACCATAACACTTTGCAACAGTCCCTGACTATCCAAATGTCTCCAAAAGGCAGTCCCCTTGAAAGAAGGGAAGCTATGACTAAAAAGCTAAACTCAGCTTGAAACCAAGTTCAAAAGGCTTTGGCTGACAAACATGTTTCATCTCTACTATAAAGCAGGCATGTAGAATCTGTAATGTCAACTACAGTCCTTGATGGCATTAACCATCCCCGCTATTTGTTTCTCAACAACGATTTCAATCTCCAACTAGTCTGAGACCATTTGTACCAGCACACTTATGGCTCTCTTACCTCCCACCTTCTGTTCACATGTGGAGCAGAACAAGCTTGCATCTAAGTCATAAAGACGCTGTGTACTTTATGTTGTGCAAATTACCATGTATTTGCATGATAAATGATATCATATACCCTGAGGATTGAATAATCTTTAGCGGGGTCCTAACTAGTCAACAACTTAAATGTGAAACCAGAGAATGGAAAGCAGAATATTTAGAATCAAAATGACACTAGACATGATGACAGAAGGGATGAAACAATCCAAACGTGATCAGTCCAGCCTGATCAAAATATCTGGTACTATTTCATATGCACTAAAGGCTTGCTATTTGTGTTTATGTTTATGATGTGAATTGTGTTTCACAAATCATTCTACTCCCTTCATTGCCAAATTAAGTTTTAAACAAGTATGAAATCAACACAATAGATCACCAAAACATCCACCAACATATGCCAAAATTTCTGATATTCAAATGTCCAGTTCGCTGCTATAAGTCAGATCTAACTAATGATACAATTACACAATGCAATGGGCTCCAAACATGCCTAGCAACATATAGAAGTCTGCTGATATGAAGTAACCCCAATCTATGCAATGAAAATGACCTCCTACTCTAACCCTAGCTGGGTGAAATTGCTCCACCTCACACCAATGCTACAAAATGCAACTATTTGATGAAAAAACAACTCCAAAACCCTACCAAAGGGGTGCGCTGGCCTGCTGGTCTGCTGATAGGGTTCGCAACCCTTGAAAATCTGAAGAATACCTTCCAACTTGCCCAATTCGCCCCTCCAAACTAGTCACCTATGCTGATGCAAAAATCTGAGTGTGAATCTAGCAAGAATCACCATTGAAGCACATGTGAACCTCCGTCATGAAGTACTCCGTTGAAGAAGCTAGGTTTTCGTCCAACTCCTATATTCAGAAGGGTTTTCGTCCTTAGAATATTTGCCAAAGTGCAGATAATTTTGTTGATCTTAAAAGCCTCCAAATGATATATATATTATATATATATTCCATCCAATTTGGCCAACCTAATTTGGGCCTCAAAAATTCAATTATTATTATTATTTTTTTCCCTCCAAAAGGGTCGCCCAGCCTCATAGAAAAAATACAAAATATTTTTGGCACAAATATTTGAAAATTAAATATTATTTTTTTCTTCTTTTGGGTGCCAATACTTGCTTTGAGAAGGGACATTACGCATTCACATTCTTTGACATATTTTCTTTTCACAATATTTGCCCCAAAGGTTTGAATAGTGACATTTCTTGTATTAACCTTGGCATAGGTTTAAAAACTTATATAGGACAAGGTGAGAAGAATTCTGAGTGCAAAAAAGGATAACAAACTCCAATTGCTTATGACCGATTGACTAGATGACATCACTCATGGCAACACAAACACGAGCAACAATAATACTACCAACAATCTCAGCATGAGTGAAGGTGATTGTTTGACCAAGCCTAAAAGCAACAGCAAATGGGGGCTTATATCTACGAACAGGTGACATGCATGATGACCTCCCTCCATTACCTCGTAAATCCCAAACAAGGTAGCAGTTAGTAGTGTACCAGACATCAAATATAATAAATCATCACAATATTGATAACATCATGCAAACTTAAATGTGCAAAGTAATCTAATAAACTTTATTCATAATTCAATCAACTGTTACAAACTTAGAATATTCAAAAAGGAAATTAAATCCAGCATATATGTCTTCAGATTTATCAGAATTGACATCAGTAACTGATACAATTATTAATGTAGACTTTTGAGGGGTATTACATTCGAAGTTTATCTAAGAGCTCAGATTTATATATTAACAAATTTAAGATAACCCATTTTTCACTGATATTTTTGTGTCACATTTTTTGTTCATATTTCTGGACACAAACTATAAGTATAAATGCAGTCATATTGTATAAATTGGTTTTGGAAGTTGCATTTAATTGATTTGTTATGGATATTTTTCTTTAAAATAATACAAACTAAATTGGCTAGCAGTTTACCTTGATGTGAGCTTAATATGCTAAGAAATTCTAGTAAGGAGTTTATATTTAGTGTCAGATGGAGCTTAATGCTGCTGGTCATATTGTTACTATCTTTGTTGTCAAAATAAATTATTAATGTGACACAGTACCTTAAAGGAAAATAATATTATGTGTCTGCCTTAGTAAAACGTTTGTTATTTTTCACATATTTGAATTACAGGGTAAAGGGCCTAAAAGACTTGGAGCATTGTATGTAACTTGTCAACTTTTTAAAGTATACTTTAAGGTAATTCTGTGGCTTAATTTTGTCTTGATATTTTGAGGTTAACCTAGGAAGCTAATGTATGATCTTGAATTGTCAAAAGATATGTCTCCTTTAAAAAGAAAATAAATGAAACCAAGCAATTCATTTCCTCGTGTAGAATGATAATGAAGCTGTTTTCTTATTTCTTAAATCTCCTTGTATGCTAACAATGCAATGCTATTCTTGATGTCTGGACTTTGGTTGTGCAGCTGGGTACTGTCCATCTTTGCAGAAGTGTCATTAGGAGCATTGAGACGGCACGTGTTTTTGACTTTGAGGAGTTTCCCACTAGAGATAAGGTTCAACTGTGATACATTCCATTTAATGCTATGTGAACCTTGAGAAGATTTATATGATGAACATGATCTGGACTGCAAAAATTATGGTTGTATTTCTTATTTTTTCGTTTAAATGTTTTTTTGATAAGAGGTCAGAATTGTATTATCGAAACAAGAACTGTATAAAAAAGCAACAGCTCTCCTATTTTGACAGAGTCAACTTTGTTGAGAAGTTGTCTGTGATGTGCCCTCCATAATTTAATATTAAGGGCAGCCTTTTCCTTGCAGAGCCCTGGGTTTTTACTTCCTACAGATCGCTGTCCTAAGACTGCCACCATTCTTGAAGATGTTTTATGAAAGAAAAAACAGTTTAAACTAAATTGTGGGTCTAGTTAAGAAGCAGTGCCTGTTTTTAGGAAAGACAAAAATTAATTACAATTAATTTGTTGCTAAAAAACAAAGGAAGGATGGCGTTCTTTGAAAAAGAGGGGTATAAAAGAAGTCAAGCAAGGAGGATGGAGGGCATCATTTAAGATATTTCTATATATGTGATTTTATTTTCAGTGGAGCAGAGATCGTGTTCTAACAGCTTGAGGATGAAACCTCTCTAGGCCCAGAAATTAAAGGATGAAAACCCCTGACTCAAGCAGATTGGAAGTTATTTTCCAAAGGCATTTCTGTGTGTTTAACTGCTGCAGACTTCAATTAATTCAATAATTCTCTAAGAGCAAATATTTGACATAAATCTAAGCTGATGTCTGAGTGTCCAAAACAATAAAAATCAAATTTAACAGCAACCATTAAGTTATTAATAAAATCAGAAAATTCTTATTAATAATTGACTGTGCAAGTTTTACTGTGAGTTAGATTTTATTATATTTAAGTAAAAATAAGGAAAAAATAAAAAAGGGACATTACATTGTCACGTTCCCAATTGGACAACCTTAGGAAATAGGTGATTGTTCAAATATTTTCAAGCTGAAACAATAATCAAATGCCAAATGTAGATGCCAAACCCCACCTGATCGGCATTAATACAGTATTCCAAACTGTTGTAATTCAAATATGCAACTTCAAATTCAAACCCTCAAAATGCTGATACAAATCCTCAAACACAAGAAAACAGCAGATCTAGCTTGTAGATGATCAATTTCAACCCATGTGTTTGCTGATTTATGAACAAGTATGAAACCCTAGAACAATAGTATGCTTGCTGATTTGTTAAAGAAAAGCAATATGAAATCTTATAACAGCAGTAGATATCAAACCCTAGGGCAAGAGATGTCGTTATTAATGCCAATCAGCAATGTAGGATAATTTGCACACTTGTCAACCATATATACCACTTCAAACAGCGAATGTAAACTTCGTCAATCTGATACATACTTTGGTTATGACCATCAAATGCTAATTGATGACATATAACAGCGGATTTGAATTTTCTGAGCCTTTATCAACAAGTACCAAAATCTGCAATAATATTCTAGTGATCTCTGAAATAACCTACAGCTGTAGACACACCACTGGTTACTCACAAACTAGGGTCAAAGTCCGTGGTGGATGTGAACATTACTTTTGGACGCTGTGATCTTTTCTTCTCTTTGCGTGGCAGGACTTTAAATGCTATATCTTTATTGTATGACAATTTCCTGAAGGCTGCACTCTCCCTTAATGCATGCGGTCCGATATTTAAGTGCTGCAATCTTGTGTTGTAGTGATGCAGTGGCTTGTAGGCAGTGAAATTTGATTTAGAAGGGCAGCAACAAGATTACTGCTCACATGTCATGCCCCTGAAAAGTTCAAGCCAAACACAGACAGAACTGAATCACTATGCCTGGTAGATCATTAAGCAGCAATAGGGAGCTATGGAAGGACGTGATCCATTTATGGAAGGTTGTGATTATGTAATAATGCTGATTGCTCACACCAAGAGTCACCTCCTTTCAAATAACAATCAAACAATTACTAAGGGGAGGCGGACTGGGAGCGATCTCCCAAGGAATAATATTAATAACATTAATTATTCCTATGACCTATCTGCCATTAAGGAGTATTAATAAGAAGTCATGTCCCTTGGCGAACTCATATATTGGAAGGTCATGAGCCTCAGCCCCATGGGGGTATAAAAGGCGAATCATTTCAATGCAAGAAGGCATTGAATCTTAGGAGGATATATCATCGAGCAAAGAGAAGGGACATACAGATCAGAAAGACAAAAGAATCAGATCTGTGCGCCACAACAGACTGCTATTATCGAATATATATACATAAACAGGAGTATGTCAGATCCATCCTATATTCAGGTGTATTTCTGCTATTTGTTATCTTACACCTATATAAATATGGTCCTGCATAGTAATGGAATATTAAATATGTATTTTCTGCAAGTAGTTGTTTACCCATGCATGCAAATTGCTTATAACTTTTAAGTTAATAAAGAAGGATTTCTTATGATTGAATCATAATTATGTTGACTGTCTGAAACCCACCCTGTGGGAAGGGCTAGGGGTGAAGTGGTAGGGGCCAAAGAAGCCCACTTGCGACCTCTGCCCAATCGTGCAGGATGGCAAGTGTCTTTAGGGGCGGAGACATTGATGGGGAAAGCAGGTACAAGTCGCCAAGGGGGAGGGCTGTGGTATACATCCTCTTAGGTTTGGCATATGGCTTCGGGTGGACCCATCATGTCTCTTCTCCCAATTTCGTAATATGTTGCATTATTGATAATCTATGAATGTAATGCAATTGTCTAATCCTACTAGGCATACATACATATTTGCTAATGTTGGTGGATGTAGGATTCAATCCAAGATTACATCATTAAAGAGATATTTATTTAATAAGGTGAAAACTCTAACCCTAATTTGTTGCAATTTGTGATCAATAGGCGAATTCTAGGGAAAACCAGGATAAGGGACATTACATCACATAAGGCAGCAATTAAGATTTGCCACCAGCACAAATGCTTTCCTTCACCCCAAGTATGCAACTATAAATCTAAATATCTTTGGAAATCATCACCTATATTTGAATCTTCAAGATCTTCAATATTTTTGTTGCAAATATAAATTGAAAAGTTGCAAGCAATGAATTCAAATGTGATCCTTGAGTAGAATTGCCTCAATGTATATGAGGATTTTTGTCCTCAATCCAATAATGAAAAATCAAGAGGGTTTTTGTCCCTCGTAACTTCAACACTAAGGGGTTTTGTCCTTGAATGCTTCAAAACTCCAAAATGAATTGAACAATAAAAACGATTTCGAATAGATAGATGCTACCTTGATTTGAACCTTGACTTCCCTTGTATAGGCACTTTGCTTCAGTCCCTCCATTTTATTTTATTTTTCTTTTTCCCTCCAAGTATTTAAAAATACTTTTAAATTACATTCAAAGCCTCATTTTTGAATTGCATTTTGCATAAAGTGTAAAAAGTGTTTTTAAAATATTTTAGAGGACTTAAAAAATATTTAAATAGCCTTTTAAAAGAAATAGTGATTGGGTCTACTAAAATATTATTATTATATCTCTTGCTCTATCTTTTAGCCTATGAGAAAAGTGTTGGAAATATTTCTTTTTCACCTTTGACATCAATATCTATTGCTGATTTTGATGGTTTTCATATCAGCAATATGAAAATGGTATAGTAGCTGCAATACTGAAAATCCTTTGCAAAAATCAACAATGTCAGCAATATAGAGGCTGGAAACAAAAATTCAATGACTGAAAGCAGTTTAACAGCAGCAACAAATTGAACATTTCTCCAGCCTATGACTGAAAACACTTGAATGGTGGCAAATGATATAATGTGGTGGCTGGAAATGTTGTTAACAGTCCTAAGGGCTGGTAATTATAATCACAACAATCCCTAGTATGTTTTCTTTGTAACATAATGTCAATATGCTATCACCACTCATTCCCTTATGTATTGTTGGTCATCTTTTGCAAAAATATGCAAATTTGCAGTTACTCCACCAAGCTTATGTGCGCTACTCTAACATTCATGTGAATTCCTCCTGAGGTCTTTTTGTGGTGACACTTCTTTGATAGGAAGACTATTGTCAACACTTCTTCCTAAAGCTTGCAGCAATTATTGAGCCTTATAAGTAATTATGGTTCTTTAATATGAATATTGAGAATAGATTTTTATTTGTTTGATTTACACTAAACAATATCTTTTGAATATTAAGAACAGATCAAACAGCGAGACAATTGGAGCAATCTGCAACTCTGATGCATCAATCAGATTAGAAATATCAGTAGATTACAGCAGTGTTATTCAATTGTGGTATGCAAGATAATAAGAAGAATGAGTATATATATATATATATATAATCTATCTATATTCTATAATGGAATGTATAGTCTATCAATTCTTTGTGATGATAGTAATTAATATCTATAATCATTTATTTATTTGAATCTCCTATAAGCAATCATGAAAGGGTTAGGGAGGAACCTCAATAAGGTCAGTAGGTGCGTCTTCCCCTTCTAAGTAGCCCAACTCATATGGGATGGACAAGAGTTCTTGCCCCTTGGGGCCAAGGGGTCAAGAATGGATACTCTGCCCTCTTGGGCTTAGACGTAGTGAAATTAGGGCATCTTATTGAGAAGTAATGATTAGGGATGCGTCTTCCCCTTCTAAGTAGCCCACCTCTTGTGGGATGGACATGAGTTCCTGACCCTTGGGGCCAAGGGGTCGAGTATGACTACTCCGCGCTCTTGGGCTTAGATGTGGTGAAGTTAGGGCACCCTAACTATAGAGAATTCTATAATTTAATAGTGAACACATGGTCTGTGCTTAGTCCATTGTATGAATAGAGTCATTAGTCAATAACTTTTTGATGTGAACAACATAATAGGACAACTAAACTATGACATGCATAGCAACATGTAAGGGACTA
Organism: Sequoia sempervirens; assembly: GCA_007258455.2. Lineage (NCBI taxonomy): Eukaryota > Viridiplantae > Streptophyta > Pinopsida > Cupressales > Cupressaceae > Sequoia > Sequoia sempervirens. The sequence goes on from VDFB02350996.1 coordinate 51,724, forward strand.
CTAGCAAACCAATAAATGTAATGTTTCAAATGCTTAGGGACCTTAGTGTATGATTTGGGCTATTCCCCTCTCTTGATTGTTGATCTCATCCTTGACTGTTGAAGTGACTTACTTCGGAACCCTAGAGAAAGATTCACATTGGTATTTGCTTCTCTCTTGGCTTTGGTCTTAGCATCAATCACTATATATGGGCTGGCTTGCACAAATTCCATGTAATGGATTTTAAAACTTAGCATGGCATTTGGTTGTTTGTTATGACTTGGACAACATTTTTTAAGGCCAACCATCTCAATGGATTGTATGAGGATATTGGCAATGAAGGTTGCATCCTTCAATTTCCCCTCATAATCAATTGCCTTAAAAAACATTGCCTTTTTAGGTGACACTACAATGATATTTATTAGTGGGCTATTTTTGCAATGCTTTCCTTCATCACAAATGATGGACCTTCCTATTTTGGGTCTTGTATCTCTCTCAATGATCTCTTTACAAAATATTTTTCCTTAGCCAATAAGGTGATGGGTGCTGATTTATCATGACAGCGTCAGTCATATACTCCAGCCCAGATCACGTATAAGAGAACAATTAAATTATAGCCCATCGGCTATTTAATTATTGAGTTCGTCTTTATGATTGGCCACGTCCCTTGATAAATAATAGTTAATAATTGTTAAATGTGAATTGGCTCGATCCTTGAAGAAGCACAACTTATGAGGAGGCCGACTTGTTTATCATTGTATGCGATTTATTGAAAGGGTGCAATCTCCTATGAAGGGCCGACCTATCTTGAAGAGTAACGACCTTTCATTTGTGTATATATATTCGTCATCTCTCATTGTTTATTCATTCAGTCATATACATCCATTCTAGTCAAGTGCGAGTTATTCTTCAAGGCAGATTGGCATAGTTAGAAGCTGAGTTTTCATCTGTAGATTGCATTATATTATTTCTGTGTATGCATCAGCTTGTGATGCTTATTATTGGCCTTCCAATTGGCTCATTGTAAAGGCGACATTCTTTGTTATATTCAATATATAAGTGATAAATTGTTGCTGGGTTTTTCTCCCTCAAGAGGAGGGTTTTCCCAGGGTATCTGCTGTGTTCTTGTGTTGAATTTGAATTAAATTCTGCTTTTATATCTGATCATATAAAACTAACATGGTATTAGAGCGGGTTGATGCAAGATCTGATCAGATGTAATTTCAAATAGTGTTGAAGGAAATCACAGGAGTTTTGAAAAATTACAGTTGAGAGTCAAAGGAGCTGAATCACTTGGTTGTGGTCGGGCAATTTTTGGTGTGCATCCTTCGGGCATCGCATCTCATGGGAACTTCGTATCTGGGCGCCGTATTATATTTGCGGGTGCTAGGGATGATTGGGCGCTACTACTATTATTGGTGTTGGACTCTATAGTAATACATCTTGTATGTGGGAGATATCTTTGGGAGCACAAACCGCTTAAGTCAAATTCAGATCTAATGCAAGTCAAATATTTTATATGAGACAAAGGCGCCTGTCTAGTCAAAGGAGGCTGATATTATATTGTGGAGATTATCGAATTATTGGGAAAGACGAATTGGGGCAAGCTAAGTCAATTTTTTTGATTTATTCTAAGAAGTGGCAGAAGCAAATTGCTTCAGATAAGTCGAGTTCAATTAAGTCAAAGGGATTTTTGGGTGACATTCGATTGAGAACAATAATTGAATAAAATATTCAGGAAGGGACGAATTCAGAAACACATTCTCTCTTAGAGAAGATTCATTAGGAAAAGACAAATCTGGGAGTTGTCGTGGCATCTTTAGCTAAGCTGGAGGAACAAATAAGCTGATAACATATTCTTCTTAAATCACATCATATAGAGACAACAAGGATGGCGAATATGACAAATGCAGAAAGCATTGAAGATGGAATATATTAGTTGGGCTTCATATCTGGAGGAAAAGATAAAACGCGTGGCTTGTTGGTATTCAAGACGTTGTATTTGATTGGAGAATCGGGCCTTAACATCAGATAATTCTAGTTACACTAGGTACTGAGGAGTGAATATTTTTCATCGCCTTCTCCATTTACTACATTTGTTGTTGATTGAGGAGGCCGCCGCTCATCTAGATGGTGAAGTGCTCTTCATTTGAGAGGGTACAATCTTCTCAGCTGGGACAACTTAACTCCAGAAGTTGCTTAATGGTGGAAAGGCTATGAGAAATCAATTTTGGAGAGTACATCTATTGATTTCCCCATATAATATGAGATCTAGGAAGCATTGGTGCCTTGGTCATTATTTGTGCTTGAAGATGATTTGTGGGTCAATACAAACCCCAAAATGTGGCTCCAATGATAGGTGTAAATTCAAGGATGGCATCACTGAAGGTGGCAAAGATGAGTCACAACCACAAATCCAACTCTATGGTGTACCATTAGAATATTTAAAGAGATAAGTTTTCCTTGATTGTATCTTTGAATTCACCTCTAGGCTAAAATTCAGTTTGCTAAGTTGTGCAAATTTGACATTGGTTATATGTGTTTCACTGGGATAAGATAAGATAATTGAATCATATTTTGTGTTGTCTGGTCATCGAGTTTATGCAAATTAGATGATGATCCTACACAATGTTCCAGTCCTGTGAAGATTTCAACTCCAATGCTGTGTGATCAGTTGCAATCCAAGTCAAGAGTTTGAATTGAGAGTAGCAGCGATCAACGCCACTATAAAGCGCGGAGAGAGCAGATATTGTGATCGTTGATATCGATCCCTTAGTTTCTGCGTACAAAATTTTGACTTCATTAAGATAAGTATTGCATGGTTGAATAATGTTCATGAATTGTTGTATAGTTATTAATTTATGCTATAACATTGAGAGAGTAAATCATGTATGCTTCTAGCAGTGGTATTTCTCTTTGAAATAGTTGAGTTATATGAACTATTAGTAGTCTCTTCTTAATGTGCATTAGGATGGACCAAGAGATTGCTTTCAAGAGAAAAGTATGGAGACACTGCTTGCAGCCATGAGTCTGAGTGAATGACTGAAGACATCTCTTCGAAGAGGAAGAATTAACCTTCAGAGGGAGTTCTATGGCTCGCTGAGAACAAGTAAGGGTTGCAGTGTTGCAAGGCCAGATGCTAAATCCTTGAAGCACCTCTTCTATAGTTGAGATCAAAATTGCTCAAGTCAGTCAACCTAGATTTAACATTGGTAGAGTGATCTAGGATGAGGTCGAAGAGGACAGCCCTGAATCTCTACAGAGGTGTGTATTGGAAACCATTTCTCTAAGGCAAGTGTTGCAGGCAATCTTAGATGATGAGGTTAAAAGGTTGATGCAAGTACTTAAAGATTTAGAGGGAGCCTACTAAACCTAAAGAAGATGGGAAGTATACTTAAGAGGTTGGTATGATGGATTGCAAATCCAAGTTTACACCTATGGAGACCAACCTACATAAGTTGAAGGAGGTTGTAGCTAGTTCAGACCTGGTGGATCCCACGATGTACAGGCAGTTTATTGGATCTTTGATGTATCTAGTTAACACTAGACCTGATATCTGCTATGCAGTGAGTGCACTTAGTCAGTTCATGTGTGAACCGAGTCAGGTACATCTTGTTGCAGCAAAACATATCCTGAGATACTTTTGTGGCACAGTTGGATATGGGTTGAGATATTCTTTAGATGTGAACTTGGAGCTGCATGGTTATAGTGATTCTGATTGGGTAGGAAGTGTTATTGATCGGAAGAGCACCTTTGGATGTTGCTTCAGTTTGGGATCTGCTATGATTTCTTGGTGCAGTAAGAAGTAGTCATCTGTAGCATTGAGTACAGCAAAAGCAGAGTATATTGCAGCTTGTGTGGCAGCTCGGGAAGCAGTGTGGCTTCGTAAGCTCCTTGCAGGATTGTTTGAACAATCAATGGAGCCTACTATCATTCATTGTGATAACTAGAGTTGTGTGAAGCTTTCTGTCAATTCTGTGTTTCATGACAAAACCAAGCATGTTGAGATCAAATACCATTATATCAGAGATATGGTATTGAGGAAAGCTATACAGTTGAGGTATATAAGCACTGATGAGCAGACGAAAGACATTCTCACCAAGCCTCTCTCCAGGATAAAGTTTGTGTACTTTCGAGATAAGCTTGGTATGGTGGAGAATACAACCCTAACTGAGGAGTCTCAGTATCAGTGATCCTCTTTAATGAGTTCTTCTCTGTGAGAGAAGTTCGAGGTGAAATCCCTTGTTAATGCATTCTTCTCTGCAAAGAGAAGTTTGAGGTGAAAGCCCTTGTTTCCACCCTCTGGGAGAGCCATGGTGGATGTCATGTGTGTGACTCCATGACAACATCACGTGGGAGAGTCTGTGATGATTTTTCTTGTACTTGTGTTTCACCCTCTAGGAGAGCCATGGTGAAAGTCATGTTGAGGTGACAACATCACGCAAGTGATGAACACTTGTACATATCATACATGGTTGTAGCCATTATGGTTGATATCACGTTGAGGTGATATCTGATATCATGATGAGGTGATATCTTTCTTTTCCACATATGGTTGTAGCCATTGTGGTAGACATCACGATGAGGTGATATGTCTTGTGCAGCTGGAAGTATACTCCCTAGCTGAGAGGGAGTGTTGATTTATCATGACAACGTCAATCATATACTCTAGCCCAAATTGCGTATAAGAGAACAATTAAATTATAGTGCATCGGTTATTTAATTGTTGAGTTCGTCTTTATGATTGGCCACGTCCCTTGATAAATAATAGTTAATAATTGTTAAATGTGAATTGGCTCGATCCTTGAAGGAGCACGACTTATGAGGAGGCTGACTTGTTTATCATTGGATGCGATTTATTGAAAGGGTGCAATCTCCTATGAAGGGCTGACCTATCTTGAAGAGTAACGACGTTTCATTTGTGTATATATATTTTCCATCTCTCATTGTTTATTTATTCAGTCATATACATCCATTCTAGTCAAGTGCGAGTTATTCTTCAAGGTAGATCAACATAGTTAGAAGCTGAGTTTTCATCTGTAGATTGCATTATAGTATTTCTGTGTATGCATCAGCTTGTGATGCTTATTATTGGCCTTCCAATTGGCTCATTGTAAAGGCGACATTCTTTGTTATATTCAATATATAAGTGATATATTGTTGCTGGGTTTTTCTCCCTCAAGAGGAGGGTTTTCCCAGGGTATCTGCTGTGTTCTTGTGTTGAATTTGAATTAAATTCTGCTTTTATATCTGATCATATAAAACTAACAATGAGTACCTTTTCATACCTAGGATATATGTAATCAATAGGGGCATTGGCAGTTGCTGTCAAGAAATTCCGCTAATATGGTGATTTGACCAGGTTGAAAAGAAGCGCATTGCTCTAAATGCAATGAACCATTCTCTCATCTACAACCACTGCCTCATTCTTTAAGGCCTTTTCCAATGGGCCTCATTTACGAGAAAGAAACATAGTATTGTCTTCTCGAGAAGAAATGAAAGGATGTGGGTTAGTTGATATTGTTAAGCTAGATCCTTTCTTTGAAATATGATATATTGTTTCCTTTGCTTTGTTACTTACAATGTTGGTGTTCTCTTTTTCTTGGATACATCCCATAATTTGTTTTTTGATAATGCTTTTTTTATTTGGCCTTGGACAAAATCTTATTCCTAAGCCAATCAATGCACATAGGTGATCTTTTACTCAATTATACGAACTCTTATACTTAGTTGAACATTGGTTACACAACCAACAACTACCCCCACCTCCAAGAAGTTGAATCATCGATGTATATCTTTAAAGAGGTGTCTTTGTGTCAAATTTGAATGAGCCCTCTACTTGTGGGGCAATTGAACTAGAACTACCAACCATTTTGTATAAACAACAAAAAAAAAGAAAAAGAAAAGACATAAATTTACAACTCTACACTATCTTAACTTAAGAAAAAAAAAAGGCATTTTAACCCCTATATTATGTAAAAAAGGTGTAAAAAAGCATTCAAAATATTAAAAAAAGAAAAGAAAAACAAGTTTAAAAAAATGGGACAACTTGAAAAAATCAGAAGATAAACTAATATTTGATGGATAAATTTTTTAGGTGCAGCTCTTTCTCTCTTGTAGCCTTCACGTCTGAAGAAATATTTGGAAATCTTCATGAATAAAAAATGGTGACTTGGAGGGAAAAAATCTGTTTTGGTCACAATTCTATTCGTAAAAAGAGGCAAAAATGTTTTTGGCAAAATAAGTTTATAAGAATCACTTTAGGGTGAAATTAGGGTTGGAAAATGGTTTTTTTGTATTATTTTTTTTGAAAAAATGTGAAGGTTTGGCATGGAAAAGTTTAGTTTTGGTGTGGGTCCACCTAGGTTTAACTCAAGTTTGCCTAGGGTTTGTATGCAGGCCAAAGCTTGCGTGAACCCCAAGCCATCTTGGCATAGAAGTGGGATTAGCATCGAATTATCTAGGTACAACAACCTACATTGTAGGACCTAGTAATATGGGCTCAAGCAAAGACCAGCTATTTGATGCAAACATGTTTTCAAAGGGAGAACATCAACAATATGGGACAACACATAATTCAAGAGACCAAATAATTAAGTTGCATGCAAAGCTACTACTAGATGAACAGACAGCACCAATAGAAAGCTTGACAACATTATTTATTTTCAACTTAATCAATGAATTAAAACACAAGTAAAGAATCTTGATTAACAATTTGAACAGCATAAGTGTTACATCAACTATCATTAAGAGTTTATGTGCTTAAAGAACTTATTTATAGGTTACAAGATGCCTGATTTTTCAGACTTTGGTTAATCTTCATTTTACCACAAAATTCAAAGTTTTAAAGCACAAAGGCTTGAAGCCCCTGAAAAGTAGAAAGAAAGTATTGTAAAGCAAAAACTAATCCTAAAGAAAGAATAAACAAAAAGTAGCTAAAGCGACCTAAAAATAGGTCCTACTCCCTCTCCAAAAATAGAACCATTGGAATAGCAATCGTTGTAAAATAGACATAGTGAAAAATAGCGAATTGATGCGTAAGTCTTTGTTTGATTTTGAAGCAACTTTTCTCCGTGAAACTGGTGAATCCTTTGATGAACATTAAAATCCTTAATCCTATTGTTGATGACTTTTTCAAACCCTAATTTTTTGATCCAACCCATTAACTTAGAGTTGCTTCTTAGGGTTTTGACAAAACTAAAAACTATGGTTGAATCTTCGAATGAAGGTATGATGAAACCCTAGCGCACAAATTTTGGCAAAACTAGCAAAAGACAACAAATTGTTACTAAAAATCTGCCATGGATGATGTGTGAAAAGTTACTGTTCAATGCTTATCTATAATGTTGAAGATTATCAATGCTAAACAGCTATAGAATTTTACTGTGAATGCGTCATGCAATACAAACCCTAGGTGATGAATGATCAAAAAACACACTCTGGAACCCTAGTGGTGTTGCAAACAGTGATATGACGAAGTTACAAACTGCCATCTTGCTTGCTCGAAAATTTGCTATTCTAATTGTTCATTACACTTTTGGAGGATTCAAACCCTAAAAATACCAACAAACCCAAACTATTGATGCAAACCTATGTTATCGGGTTCTTGCAGTAAGGCCCCCGTACTCGGTCGGGTTCGGTCCTGGTCCAGGTCCTGCACTGGTTCAGCCCCGGGTACACCTAGGGTTCCACTCGGGCGCCCCGGGTCCTCGATGGGTCCTTCACAATTTTTTATTGAACTACAAGTATTTTCAAGTCCCATTGATCTACTTTGGTGATTTGTGGACAATAAAACAATTTATGCCCCTTACTTTTTTCTGCATAAATTTGCATGAATACTTTGTGGACCCGAGCCTTTGTTTTTTGGGAATGCAAACAAAGATTTTGCAACTTTTTTGTCAATAACCGGAGCTAATGGGGGCTGTATTTGGATCATGTCTTATCAGATTTTAGAATATTTGCAAACATATATGAAACCAAAAAGGAGTATTTCATGGAGCTCAGCCCTTAGTAAATGATCAGAAATTGTTGCGTCAAAATATTTACTTCCTTTAGAAAACTTGTATTTAAAAATACTCTACCATCAAGAACCTATATATCCTTTCAGCTATGAAGCTCATTTAAGAAACCTGATCTTTATGCAAAAGGTGCATATTTTTGGTTGATTACATTTTGTCATGCTTTGATAACAGATGTATTATTATTATTATTGACTTTAGTAACGCCAACTCCGTCACTCTTAGCAGTCATAATTTCAGAAAGCCTTCAAACCTCATTGGCTCACTTAGCTGCTGCATTTATTCAATGGGTGAGCATTCATTCAGGTTGGACTAAGCTGTTGCTTATCTCTTTTCATGGTATTAAGGTGCTTTCATGGTTGATTCCATTGTCTCATGCTCCGATAATATCTATAATATCTATAATATCATTTATGGCTTTACTGTGGCAACCACCAGTTCTCTTAAAGGCTATATTGGAATAATTTCAAAAATCCTTCAAACATTTTAAACTCCATTAGCCACTGCATTTATTGAGCTGTTTAACATTCATTCAGATTGTACTAAACTGTTGTTTGTCTTTATTCATAGTACTAATTATAACCCCACTAAATATTCATTGGTTATTAGTGGGCATCAGTAAGTATTTCATTTCATTCGTTGGTATATCACAGATTTCACTAGAGAACTTATTTGCATTATCAGTCTGCAAACAATACAACCAAAAAACAAGAATGTGAGTTTGGTTTCACTAATGTCACATTTTATTTTGTTTCAGGTTACATACATGTACTACACAGGCCGCTTAGAGGTGTTCAACGACAATTTCTCTATTGTATGTAGTAATAATTTTCAAAAGCTATTTCAGATTTTCTTTTTATTTTTCTGCGTTTTGCTGAGAACTATCTTCTCCTTTGGAATCGTTGATATTCATGGTTTGTATGAATGAATATTTTGAGCAAACCAAATGCTTGAATTCTATATTTGTCTATTGTTTTCTGGAAATCATGGTTTAAAAACACAATTAGTTTTAAATTATGTGCTACTGAAGTATCAGTTAATTAATGTTCCTGTTTACTTCTTCTATGGATGCGCACTTGATAAAGTACAGTAAACAGAATTATACATGTAGGATTGAATTACTTGAGAACATGATGAAACAACATATTAAATGAGAAAGCATAACAATTGACTTTTATTTATCAATGCTCATCATATAAAATTGGGATCAGAAACTTCTTGCACAATGTGGTCCCTTGTTTGGACTATAAGAGAAGTGTTTAAACTTGCTGATGGTTGCCAAGGAATTCCCAATCATCAGCAATTACCCAAAACTACTATAATCAACCGACGAGTCATACCTACACTTGCCAATTGTACAATGTAACTGAAGTAAACTAACATGTGTTTTAGCTATCTATATAATCCCCCTAAAAAATCATCCCCCAGATGACAGAAAGTAGATAAAAACATGATTGGGATTGAGGGGCTGGGTGAGAAGACATACGTTCCTTGTTGTTGAGACATAGAATATAAAAGAGTTGAGTGTTGAGAAGTAGTATGATGCAATTTGTAAACATCTTCTATTCGTTGCTTCAATTGATGAGCTGTTAGGAGTTCTCTTTCCTTCGAAAGTTTTACTTTTTGAACAACTTCCACGAGTTGAGATTTGACCTTTTCATTGGCAAGTTTCAATTCTACAATTTCCTTGCCCTTATCAACCATTTGATTGTCTCTATCTGCAATGCCTTTGTCCTTTTGAGCAAGTGCTTTCTCCTTTTCTGCCACCTTTGTTTTCTCGGACTCAATGAGGAGTGTTTGCTGGGAAAGCTGGGCTTGGAACCTTTGATTTTGATCATTCAGTTCTTGTCTTAGCTTTTGAGAGATACGTGTGGACTCATCAATGCATGCTTCAATGTTTTGGTTGGTAGCTATTTCACTTTCTAACAAGAGGTATAAAGAGCAAAATTTAGACTCAATGGAGTACATAGCTTCTAAAACTTTTACCATTTGATCCTCCAAAAGAAGGTTGTGTGGGATGCCAAGTGTGTTTCATCTCAGGTGTCTTAGTGGTGGCCTACTTGTTAGAGAAAATTCTGGTGAATTCTTCAAGGCACTCACCTTCAATAAAGTGTTGAATTTGCTGAGCTTCTTGTAGGACCAAGGGAGAATGAGTGTTATCCAATTTTCAAACCATATCTATCGCCTCACTCATGATATTTTCCATCAGCTCCAATTCCTGTATGTATCGTTGAATAGTCCCCAGTGGATTGCTCTGATTAGGTTTAGATAGCTGTATGATAATTTCCTCATCACTCTAATGAGTTGGGCTAGGTGGATCTTGAAATTGTAGAACCTCATACAATTGTGTTATTGTTTGCAAATTTGGGGAATTTTCTTCTGGCAATGGTTGAATAATTGCTTCTAGCTCTGGTAAACTGTCCTCTAGCTATTGTAGATTTCCCTATGGTTGCTGCCCTGTCTCTTGTGGAGGACTCAAGGGGGATACTCCACGACCTCAATGGGGGCCTCTAATAAACTCAGCCATGTATCGATTTGTTTTGTTGCATCTTTTGAGAGTTCAATTGTTTTAGCATCTAGAGGAAGTTCTGCGAGTGGAGTGCTGGAGGGAGATGTAGTTAATTCAATAATTTCAACTTCCTGATCTTCTTCACTATTGCTTCACTTTGTAGGTTCATCTTCATAAGAGGAAATTGTTTGTCTATTTTTTCTCTTTGTGGAATTGTTTTGGCTTCCTCTCCTTTGCTTGTCAAAACTTGTATTCCCAAAGTCTTTCTTCGAAAAATAGGTGACCATGAGGGATCATACTCTATGTCCAATTTGAACTTTCTTGTCACAACTAATGGTACTTGTGTGAGAATTGCATCCAAGAATAAGACGATTGCCTATTGTATCACATAAAAGGATTTGTGTTTTAGAGATAAAAATTCCTGAATGCAGGGGTGACCCTTTGGTGAAATGGTGGGGCTTCTTGCCTGTAGAGCCAACAACCAAGGTTCAAACCTTGCGGGGTCGCTCTCTACCGCGTCAACAATGGAATTTTTTGTTTACCCTTGTATTAAGGGGAGGCTCCTTGGTGAACTGGTGGGGCTTCTTGCCTGTAGTGCCAACAACCAAGGCCCAAACCTTAATATTAAATTTTGGAGGATGACTTTGCAGTGCAACGGCAAGTTGCAAGTAGTAGTGAAACTACTATCCTGTGTTTGAATCCCATCGGTGGATGGTGGGACGAACATGCGCCGATCGTTGGCCGAAGTTCAGAGAACGGTGGAGTGGTGCTCAGAGGACGAAGGAGGTCGGAAGAAGATTGGGCGCTGCTGCGAGGTCAAAGTTGGAGGGAACGATGGAGAGGTGGAGCTAGCGGGGGTGTTCAGACGGAGGATTGACGCCGGGTCCTGTAGGGAGCTTGGTGAGAATGTAGGTAGGCGAAGTAGACGGAGGAATAATGCCGAGTCTTGCAGGGAGCTTGGTGGGAATGTAGGTAGGCGTAGTGACAATCAAGGGATATGGAGGGTAACGAATCAACGACAGTCGAAGATGACGGGCTCGATTGGCTGTAGGTGGGAATATGAATGGTGGGGATGAGGCGCCCCGAATGTGGCCTCATTGGTTCATAGCTCCAATCAAAAGTGATATGGGTGCTGTTGTAATGTCCCCTTTTTGGGATTAACTTAAATCAATGTACTGAATAGATTTTCGTCCTTCCCTCTTTCCTAACCTCATCGGTGGATGGTAGAATTACTGTACCAAGGGTGCGTGAACGATCTCCAAGTGGACTCCCTCAAGGTTTCCTACTCGTCTTGGGACCATCCATCAATTGACTGAATTACCCGCCTTTCCCTCCACAAACTTCCTAGCCTTAGTGGGTATTAGCGAAAGGGATTTGGCCCGAAATCTATTCTTATAGTAAGAGTCATAATAGCTTGTGAGAAGCAATAATTGCTGCAAGCACCATTATTAGACAATCGTAAATAATATCCATTTATATATATTCATTGTATTTGTCAATCACCTATGATGTATATATGAATCACAATATATATATATATATAGATATGTATACGTATCTAAGAATTATTAACATGTCACTCTATTTCTCAATAAATTCATCCCTTATAATATATTTAATTATATTCACAATTCAATATATATTAAAAAATCGGTAAGCATCAACTGATATTTAAATTAATAATATATATAATTACCAACCTTTCATTCAATATATGATAATACTTACCTCCCAATCGATCTGTAGAACCTTCTTTATTTTAGCCAGTGATCTGCACTTTCTCCCTCTCTCTGTTTTCTGTTAGATTGCAGACAGTGATATTTTATTTTCTGCTTGTAATGACCCCTTTCTAGAGGAAGCACTTAAACCTGAATCTTGCACTGAAAGTGTTTCTTAAAGAGACATTAGTAATGTTAGAGATCAATAAATTTCAGTAATAACATCAAATTAGATCAAAGATGATATAATTATTTGATTCTTGTCAAGGATTATTCATTTCCTCCCTATTATGCTCTATGAATGATTCCTCTATAATATATTTTATGGGTACATTAGGTACTAAACATCTTTCAAGATCCAATAGATGGAATTCTCTTATACCGTTTAGCATCATAGTGAATAAATGGAGTCATTATTTCTAATGTATCTTCTGTATTTATGTTTTTTGTGGTTATCCATGTTGTTTATTTAATGCATTCTTTTTAGCTTATGCACTCATTGTCAATATTTTTCTATGCAATACAAATTGGGGCATATTATCTATCCTTAGTACTTCTCAGTGTTGAACTACATAAACATATAAATAAAGAGAGTTGGCGGACAAACATAGATAGATATTAGATTTTCCCATCTCTTTAATATTTACTTAGTACCTTATCATATGCAAATAAGAGCATTCCTTCAATACAACATAAAGTAGAATGAGTGAAGATTACCATGGGATAGCCACGATCTACCTTAGCTTGAAGAAATGAATCATGTGATTCGGCCGCATGTATATTCAACAACGAGTTGTAGGAAAAACCCTAGAGCATACAGAGCATGTTGCAGTATGCCGGGCAAAATAGTGATCTTCAATCTCCACCATGGAGCTCAGTCGTGCACCACAACCACTGATGGGGCAAGGTGAATCCCTGAAGGCTGCAGTTTTCTGTCCACCCTGCTCCTCCTCTCGTCCTTCACTCCATATCCTATGCTGGTTTCTTATCGATCTACAAACGTCTCTATATTTCCCACAATTGATGTATTCCTTCAGCGATGATGATTCTTGTTTCTCTTCTATTCCCTTCGATCCCTTAAATTGCCTGATCAAGGGCGCGTCCATTGGTTATGCCTGTTTGAACCATCATGTTGGTTCCTTCTGCGATGACTGGCTAGCTATGCTCATAGCGCCCTGTCAGTATTTTTATTTATTCACGATTCTGATTTGATAGTAATCATTATTTGTTAGCTTTATAATATTTACATCATTATGACAATATATCATATTCGGGATAAACAATTATATTACTATAATGATCATACGTTATAATCAGGTCTTTATTATAATACCTGTTATTCTAACACGCTTTACTTATATTTTGATATAATATTATTTGAATTGCAATTTCTCACATTTTGATAGGTATTGGATTTATTTGTATTTTGTATATTATATTTTATTTATAATTGGTATATTATATTTTGTATTTATGGATTATTCTGTGTGTTTAAACCGGTGAAGTCATTGTTAATATCCTATTTATAATTATGCTATTATTTATGATAATCATAATTATTTTTAAGTCGCAATTACATTTGTAAATTGCGATTACTCGTGTGGACTTAGATACTTATATTTTATTATAATATTTCCTAACGATAATTATAATAGTACTTGAATTTTAGTATTTCATATTTGGGTGTTACAATTTCAGGGGACATGACAGCTGCCCCTTAGCAGCGATTCACCAAACAAAAAAAAATTAAAATTCCTGAATGCGTGTTGATACTATCTTTGCACAATTAAAAGTTACTCCTTTACTAAGTCCAACCATATATCCTATCATCCAAATTGTCAAGTGGGATGCTTGTTTTGAGCCCATTAATCTACTTTGGATGAGATCTAGTATATACTTTCATTCTTCATTTGCTAGGTAATCTTTGTGAAGGTCTCTATTACCCTTGCTCCAAATGTTTGCCTGTTTTTGTGGACTAAGGTTATCTTGACATAGTAGCTGAATAGTCGCTTCTTTTTGGCTATGACTTATATTTGTTGAGGGTTTAGATACTAAAATCCTTGAGATGGAATGCCCAATACTCAGTGAAAGCCCTTTGGGGTGTATGTAATAGTGATTGTGGAGTCCATGTATTGTATGATAGATTTTTGTTCTTTTCTCTTATAGTTGTCTACCATCCTTGTGAAATCTTGCACAAATTCTCGAAAATTGAAATAAGGAATTTGTATGACTTTATCTACATGCACATGTCGCAATGCATCCTTTGGCAGATGATCTTCAAGACTAATTGCCCACTACAGTTGGCATTCAGTGGTGTTAGACTCTCCCATGTGAGCGATTCCATTGTGTTAGCTTCCTTGGTTTGTAGCTTCTGGTGACTCCTCTTTCCTTTTGTTTTTGCTGATGTCAAAATATTTGGTTTGTGCATTGAGCTACTTATGGTTGTACTTTTCACAGCTATCTTTTTTCCTTTCCCATCCAATCAAGGAATATTGAATCTCTTGGATTGTATTGTATCAGGAAATTGGAAAACTATGTTCTCAATCACAATTAATTTTGATTGTACTTGGCTTGCTTGAGTAGTTACTGATTTGTAATTTTTCCCTTTCATTGTTTGCGATGACATACTCTATATTGCTTTTCAAAGGGCTCCTCAATGCTCTAAACTCAGTGATAATCAAATTGTACGGTTGTAGGAGTGGTTTTTGTTTGTATAGGACATTGCACAACATTGGAGGTTGATTGTACTAAGGGGGATATGTTTTGAGTGAGAAGCATATGGGGGAGTTTTGAGCAAGGTGACCATATGGTATAACCTTCAATAGTTCATACCAAGAACCGTAAAAAGTAGTGAGGGGCAAGTTGTGCAATGCGTTGGTTAGAATTGTGGTATGGCAATAGTACCATAGGTTGTATGGTAGACTTATGGGAATTGTAGTATGGTGATGAAGGGAAGTTGTATGGTGGGTAAGTGAATACCATACGGTGGGTTTATATACAGGTCATATGTAAGGCAATGCTCTCAATTTGAGGGTCTTCGTCCTCAGTTTTCTGAAAGTTATGCTCTCAATTACTATGCCCGATAATAAATTTCTAAAAGATAATTAATTGCCTTCCTGACTTAACTTTTATACTTCACCACTATTTAATTATTTTCCCTCATAAAGTTACTTTATTGAGTATTTTAATATATTTATTTGATAAAGTCACTTTATAACATTAATTAATTAATTAAATATTAACGTCCAATAATACTTTTAGGACTAATTAATATTTAATTAATTAAATTGATCTAGTGGTGACTACTCGAGAATTGGGGATTGTCATGTCCCCCGAAATTATAGCATCAAGATATAAAGCATCGAAAACAAGATAAACATAATACATATTAAAAACATTAACTGTAATATTATTACAATTATAATTATCAAAGATAATATTATAATTATAAATATGAAATATAATATTGAAATTACCAAAATATAAATACTAAATATTATAATCATTATAATATATTAACGTAAAATACATAATATATCAATATAAAAGATCGTAATACATTGGAATAAAATAATAGCGTATATATTGGCAATTTATTGTTATTATATTTTAATGATTAAAATACAAAGTATTAAAATACAGAGAATCAAATAACAAAACCAAATAAAATATCAAAATAAATATAAGTTATTATGATTATAGTTATCAAGATGATATTTATAATTATCATTCATAATATTAAAATCATGTTATGAATCATTGATAATATTATAATAATAAATTAAAATCATGTTATGTGTATCATTAATAACATAATGATATATGTTTATCAGCATAAACAATAAGCCATTTCTGAATATTACTGACTATGCTATTAAAGTAATAAGGAACCAAACCACTCCTTCAAAAGCCAGCGATCATTAAATCTAAAAGCAGCAATTATTAATTGAAACATTGAAGTCATAAAAGTATTGGTCAACCTCTTAACCAGCGAACAGACTCAATCATAATTAATCATGATTCGGAAAAGTCATGACCTCCCAAAAAGACACGATCCCCCATATCAAATTGCATCTCTTCTCCAAAGTGGGAGGATATATAAAAGGAGAACGCACGAGAAGAGAAGAGGGGAGGAAAAAACTAGAAATAAATCTAAAATATATTTTTGAGAAAAAGGAGATATAAAAGCAGAAACACAAATAGAAAGTGAGGGCAGAAATGAAGTGAATATGTCTGAGTATAGCAGCAAATATTTTAACATATTATTATTAGAGAAATCAGTATATATATATATAAAAGCAAATATATATATAGAAAATATGTATATGTAAAGGAATTAGATTAATTAATAATATTTATAGATATATATGTTTATATGGATTATATTTGACTATACAATAATGAAGCTCACAACAATTATTAAACCTTATAAGTAATTATGATAATTTAAATAAGTATGGATAATAGATTCATATATGATTGATTTACACTAATAATATCTCTTGAGTGCTAAGAACAGGGAATCGACTTGGGAAAGGAGTAAAGAGATATGCATAGCATTTCTAGTATTAATATGTATTATTATTGTAGACATGGATTTAGATGTTGCTTATTTGATTATTATGCACTGATCTCTATAGTATGTTCATGATTATAATTGTTCTAAGAATAGATTTGATGTTTACTTAAGAATCAATGATAAGTGCAAACGTATTTGACTGCTTAAAGATTGTCTTTTGAGTGTTTGCAAACCTACTAGGGAGGAAGGGCTTAAGAAAAGTGGTGCCTAAAAACCCCACTCAAGCCTGCCCTTGGAACCTAAGGCAAGGATGGGCCATGGAGGGGTGGAAGTTCCACTTGAGGTTCCGTCCAGTCCGAATGCATGGGTGGGCCATGGAGGGGTGGTAGGCCTAGACCACTTATAAGCTTTGTTGGCTTCCCCCAGTAGGTCATGGGTCTTTCGAGGTGATGACATGGGTAGAGAAAGCAGGTACAAGTCACCTAGGTTGGGAGGGTTGTAGATTACAACCTCTTGGGTTTGGCAAATGACTTCGGGTGGACCTACCCATGTGGGTAGAGAAAGCAGGTACAAGTTGCTAAGAAGGGAGGGTTGTACTTTACAACCTTTGGACTAGGCAAAAGGGCTTCGGGCGGATCTACCCATGCCACTCCTCATGTGTCTACATAACTGCTTTGTGATTATGTTTATATTTGGATATCTAGATATTAATGCTAACCGACATGTGTATATGTGGGAATATTGTTCAAATGGTGAATGCAGGTTTCAACCAGGAGTATATCATTGAAAATTAAGAAGGTGAGAAACCCTAAACCTAATAAACTAACAAATTCTAGGGCAAATCAGGACAAGGGACATTACAGGGATATTACAGTCAAAGGCCCAACCATTACACCAAAAGACCGACCTAGTAGTGAGGCGGCTACCCAGGGTGTTAACGGTGAGGTTTGCATCCCACCAGCCTCGGAGGTGAAGGCATAGAAGCCATGAGCATAGTGGACACGTGGCCGTGGAGCCCCACCATTTGGAAATCTAGTACATGCCTGCCAGCACGACAGGTTATATCCGTTGGGGTTTAGCCCTTCACGCACAGGACATTACAACCCACCACGCTCCCTAGGGCTCGACCTCGAGACCTATGCTCTGATACCACAAAGGCCCAACCAATACACCAAAAGACTGGCCTAGTGGTGAGGGTGGCTACCTAGGGTGTCAAGGGTGAGGTTTGCGTCCCACTTGCCTTGGAGGTGAAGGCATAGAAGCCACAAGCATAGTGGACATGTGGCCACGGAGCCCCACCATCTGGCTATCAGGTACACGCTTGCCAACATGACGGGTTATGTCCGCTAGGGTTTAGCCCTTCACACATAGGACATTACACAATTAGTGGTACTCTACTAGTTGGGGAGAGCTCCTAGACATGTATAATTCAAATAATGTAAATAACAAGCGCAACTCTGATGATTAAATAAAATGATGCATTTCAAAGGTCTTATAGGCCAATTTGGTCTAAAGGACATTAAAGGTTATCACCAGCATCATCATCATAATGTCTATTGTAATCTTAATCTGTATTAGTAACGTGTGCAATTTAAAATATTAAAGTTGATGATATCAGCCCCAAGTTTTATTTCAATGCTAAAATTTAAGTCTGTAGGTGTGTGTGTGATGTAGGCATATAATACTGTTCATTTCATATTCCTTCAAGGTTTTTAAAGCTCGGGCTGAGTTTAGTCATCTGTAAGTTTTACCAAGGTTGAAATGGTACTCCTTTGTAGAGATGAATTCAATATAGACATAAAAATATTCTTTGTAGACTCCAGAAATCTTTGTCAGGTCAAGACTACAATTACGTATGGATGAAATTCAATGCTTTTCTAATTTAGTGCCTTGTTTCCATCGCTGTCAAATAGAATATTAATTTGGATGCTTTTCAGTTTTCCTCTGTAAGCTTTTTTCTTTCGCCACCAGTATTTCAAATGTGTGATTTACTCAAATGAATAATATTTTTGAAATGTATTGTTTTCCTTGTGAACAGGCAGATCAGAAACTTATGTATGCGTTAGTGCATTGTGATCCTCAGAAAAAAGCAAACATAAGGTTTGATTCAGGTGTGCCAGCTCATGTAGGTTGTTCTGCTTTATACTAGGATATAGTCCACAAATGCCAATTGCACAGAGAAAATGTGAAGAGAAACGTTGACTAGTAGCTCTGCATCCATAGTAAATAATGTTTCTTTGGAAATTTCCCTACTGCTTTATTTGCATGTAACCGATATCTATTTTTATGCTTAATACTATTTCATGAAACTGTTGTTGCTAATCGATATCCATTCATTGTAAACAGGATGATTCTTAAGTACCTTGTGCCTGTTAAGCTGTCACTTGGTATATTGCCTAAAGAATGGCTTCTTCAGAAGTATAAGCTCCATGAGGTGAGTCATTTTTAGAGAGTATGAATTTCAACAAGAAATTGTCTTTTTTTTTGAAAATGCTTGTGAGAAGGTTGAAGTTATTGTTCTTGAATTTAGTCAGACCAATCAAAGTTAAATTCTCACTGACAATAATAGGGCCATGTTTTATAAGTTTTATGCATTCTGTTGTAAGGATTTACTTTTCTAAAATTTCGATTTAAATATAATGGAGTCTTGACATTTGTAAATTACAAGTTTCTTAATATTAATGGTATTGCTAGAGTTTGTGTCATGCCTTTCTAGGCAGATTATTCAAGAATCTGTTAATGATTTTTGTCAATACTTTTTAATTTGAACACACTTTTAAACAGTGCTTCTTCGAGTTTCGGGGATGTGAGGATGGCAAATCTTTTTCTATATTTTGGGGAATGTAGAGGATGGCTATTAAAGTATCATAAAATCAATAGTTGAATTTTTAAAATACAAATAAATTAAAAGTACCAAAAAAAAAATTTAGACAAATGAAAGAAATATAACTATTTGAACATATCTACTAGAGATATAAATAGGAAACCATACAATATCAGTCTGAAACAGATTTATTTATGATCGTGTTAGTGAATTTAACTTGTTTGGTGTAGTTTGCCTAATCTTGTATGTTAGCATAGGTTTTTTATTTTCTTTATGTTAGAGGATATTTCTTTTTTACCTACACATATTATTAAACACGCTTAGGTTAATTAGACCTGGTCATTATGAGGACACATGGCATAATCCATCAATTACATGTCACTCTCACCCGCACTTGGGTAGTTCAGTTTCACACCCTCTTTTGGATTTATATGCCATTTCATAACCATTTGTTTGTCTTCATTTGAGTAGATGCAACCTTGTAATTTGACATTTACCAAATAGGTGAAACTCCCACCTATTTTGGGTAGTTGGAGTTATTACACCGCTTGGATGTATATGCCCTGTTTGTGCTATATAGACAACACTCACCTCTCGTCTCTATTAGTTAGAAAGAGTAATGTGAGCATTGCTTATACTCTTTTGCATTTTGCTTCTTGAGTTTTTTCTTTTTAGGATTCTCTCACCATTATGCTATTTTGATCTTTGATCATCATTCGATTAGAGTGCATATGATTTACGATCGACAATCAATTCTGCCTCAAATTTTTCATTTCTCATAGAATCTAACATGGTCTCAAAGTTGAACTGTTTGGTATGGTTCACTTTGTAGTACTTTTTTTGAGAGATTTGAGACTAATCATTGCTAAATTTTTTTTTCAAAAACTCAAAATACTCTTCTTTTGCATGCTTGGATGATCTAGAGAACCAAAATAGTTTATAAGAAAAATAAGCATCTTAAATACTCTAGTTTGCATATATTGTTCTTGTGAAATTTTGGTGGTTGCAACTTTTTCATTAATCTTGGAGCCATTTTCCGCTATTCCATAACGTCCAAAGATTTGAGAAAGTCAAGATTGGCTTTGTTTCACCAAAATCAAAGATCACGAGAGTCACTTGATAATAGGGGTTTGAAGCATAGAAGCATAAATCCCCAAAAAATCGAAAAAATCGCGATTTTGAAAAAATCTGCAGGGTTGCCGATTTTTTCCCTGAAAAAATCCCGATTTTTTGGGCAGTCAACGCTGTCGAAAAATCGTTGAAAATCGGCTAAAAATCGGGTTTTTTTCGACCAAAAATCGGCAAAAAAACGTGAAAAAATCGCGTTTTAAAAAAAACCCTAAAAAAGACGCGTTTTTGCTTTTATTTATCTTGTTTTCGCCTTTTTAAAGTGTGAGTCGAGGGTTTCTGATGTGCGCGAAAACACCTGAAGGCGGCTGAAGGTTTTTCGAGTTTGAATCTACTCAAAAGAGGGCATTTTTTACTGACGCGAATTTCTGGAGCAGTCTTCTTCTATTCGCGTTTTTTTGGGCGCGTTTTGGTTCTTTCTTAACATAACATAAAGTCGTCTCAGACTCTCAGGTAGGTCGCCATTGCCACTATAATGCATTTTTTTCTTACTGCATTTTACTATAAAGTATAATCCTTGCCACAAAACATTTTAGGTCGGTAAAACTCTTTGGGCTTGCTTTGTAAATGTATTTACATTTGCACAAAGAGGAGTAGTAGCACAGTTATTTAGCTGTAATTAGTTTTTACAAGAGAAGTGTCAGTTTTTGAGGGGTATTACACAACACTCTCTCTGGCTACTACAGAAATGCCAAGAGTTATGTTGTATTGCAAAGAGACAGTGAGCTTACAAAATGACTTATTCTTTCTCTTTTTTTGAAAACAAGATGGAGAGAAACTTGTAAGCATTTGATGTTTACCGATATTCGTTCTGTATGTATATTTATAATATCAAATAAAATCACATGGAATCAACTTATTTTCCTTGTTTATATTGTATATATTGGCTTAATTGTCAATGACGTCAAAAATTTAGTTATAGATAATTTTAAGAATATTTAGAAGGTGAGCTAGCATTACTCTAGTTATAGATGTTTTGGTATGATTTTTTTGGCAGTCAATTGAGTCAACGCAGTAGGAGCTTCATCATCAAGGCCTGCTACCCTCTAGCGTTGTTGTCATTGGCTACATTTTTTTTTTGTCACTTTGTACTTAGATTAGAGGTTGATTTTGTACAAAGTTACACACTATTGTAATTGACATTTTGTCATATGTCAACATCTACTTTTATTTATGAGAACTGAGGAGTATATTTTGTGCAATGCAATGTAATCAGCGATATGAATATATACAAAAAATATCTATTTTCTATTTAAAATCTCTGTTTTATTTGCTCTCTATATCTCTATGCTATGGAAATGACCTTGAGTTTTTAGAAAACATAGGTTTTGTCTATTTTTCTACATTCCTTTACATTTTTTTTCAAATCCGATTTTTTCCCGATTTTTTCCGATTTTTCAAAAAATCCTGATTTTTTGGTTTGCCGATTTTTTCCCCAAACGATTTATGCTGCTATGGTCAACTTTGAAGCATGGTTTTAGAAGGTAGCTGTCAAATTCAACCATTTTTTAGCCCAAATGGATCTCACCATCAGAATTAGAAGGCCCAAAAATATAAAGATTGATTGTCAAATTGTTGATTTTGGAGAAGTTAAGGCAAAAAAATTAGCAATGCCCAAGCATTGCTATTGGAGTTGTGACGTTGCTCATCGGGTGTCACTACTATCAGTGGCATAGCAAGGCGGCCGCTCAAGTGGTGAACCTCCCCTACTACTGCCTCTTGTGGTCGCGCCAATAGGGTGTGCCACCTAGGCCCACTCCTTTGCCATCAAATACTTTGTTGTAAACCATTGTTTTTCCAAGAGCAGTTTTGTAGCTATGTCTCGTTCTTTTTTGAGTATGGAAGGTGGTTTGGACCAAAAATGACGGTTTGTCAGCAATTCAACAATGGTTTTGGAAGCCTAACGGTAAGGAGAATAATCAAGCAGATTTTCAACAAATTCTTTGTTCATGTCATCGTGACATCAACTTGACATCATCATTTGTCCTCCCAAATTCTACCATCTCTTTGTTGAGCTTCTCAATTTAAGAGGCCAACTTCGAGAGGCTCGTTCTCAGTCATATGGAGGCCTTTTTTGGTGCAATTTTTTTTGATTTGGGATAGAATTTCATGCTCTGCATTGTGGTGGAATTGGTTTTCTGATTTGATTTTCCATGTTTTTAGAAATTAAAGATTCTTACAAAATTTTATTGCACAATTCTCATTTTGAGACCTTACGAGAAACTAAGTTACTGGGTTCTTCACTTTTGCCCCTCGTATTTGTGTGGGTATGATTCGGGTCCTGTTTCTTTTTTGGTTCACCTCAAGGTTCTCCCAGGGTCCCTCCTAGGCACCTCGGGTTCCTTGTGGGTCCTTCACATGGGAGGGACCCTAGCCGAACTTGGGCCGAACCCAGGTGAACATAGGGAGACCCAAGGGTTCCCTCCCCCCCCAAAAAAAGTAATTTTTTACTACATTTCTATAAACAAAAAAATGCTTGCCTACATAATTTCGCCCTTAAGTGAAAAATTGTGAAAATGGCATGCGTCATGAAGGTTTGTGTCGTTTGAAAGATTCATGGAAATGTCACATGTACATAATGAGGGGTGCTGGCCCTCAACCCCATTGGGGTCTCCACTCCTAGACCCCCTCTAGTTATTAGGATCTCTTGTCACATAAGAAACTGTTGATGTTTATAGCAGCTTCGTACGATTTCTTCCAGCTTAGATCGCTTGAAGAAAACAATTAAATGTTAGCCT
This sequence comes from Sequoia sempervirens, assembly GCA_007258455.2. Classification (NCBI taxonomy): domain Eukaryota; kingdom Viridiplantae; phylum Streptophyta; class Pinopsida; order Cupressales; family Cupressaceae; genus Sequoia; species Sequoia sempervirens. The sequence continues at coordinate 75,157 of VDFB02350996.1, forward strand.
TCAGCTATTTAATTGTTTTATGCGATTTTATGAAGGGACACTTCATTTGATAAATAATTTATTTAATGAGGAGATACAATTTAATGAAGAGGCGCTTCATTAAATAATTTGTAATTATTGTTATCTTGGCCGACTTGATGCTTTGAAGGGATGCGTCTGTTCTCTCACATTTGTATATATATTCATTTGGTTGCTCATTGTTCATCATTCATTCATTAGCATATTTTCCAGTTCATTCACAGTTCGAAGTTCTTCATATGCAAGTTCATCCAAGAGCAGTCTGAGATTTGTGTAGAAGGCTGAGATATCTATTGGCGGATTGTATCATTCAGTTCTGTATTTGCATCAGATTGTGGTGCTGTGTGCTGGCCTTTCTATTGGCCTATTGTATGTGTATCATTCTTATTGAAGATTCAATAATATAAGAGATATTATTGGCTGGGTTTTTCTCCCTCAAGAGGAGGGTTTTCCCAAGGTATCTGCTGTGTCTTGTGTTATTTTTGAATCAATTTCTGTGCATGTCAATTTGATCTTTAAATTTAACATGGTATCAGAGCGGGTTTGAGGAGATCGTGATCAGATTTGATACTACAGCGATACTCTATTCTCTTCGTCATAATTCTTTGTCTATCTCTACCTCAATCAAGATGGTGAACGGATTGAAAATTGAGGATGGACTCGAGGGAGCATCCGACTATACATCATGGAGGTTTAAGATCATGCTCACATTGGAAGAGAATGACTTGGCTAAGTTTGCGGAGACCAAAGTTCCCGAACCAAAAAAGGAAGAAGAGAAGTTGCAATGGAGGAAGAAAGACATCAAGGCGAAGAAGTTGTTTGTTGATTCTGTCAAAGACCATATTGTTCCAATTGTCTCCAAGTTGAAGACTACAAGGGAGATGCTCAAGACATTAGAGATGTACCGAAATCAAACAACACCGGTAGATTCCTTGCCGCTGAAGCAACGGCTACACCCTGTGAAGATGGCAAAGGAGAAAGCGTGCGTGTACCGGGGCATCCCACCCCGCCCCAAAACCTGTGCAGATCCCATCCGGAGTCAGGGGGCGAGATGAGGGGGCCAGTCCTAAGGCGATAAAGATCGAAAATTCTGAGGAGCACGTTTCCTCTGCCATGCTAAGGAAGCGGTCCCGAGTCTCGGGGGTGTGAGGGGCGTTAGGAGCGTCCCTCGGCTGTTCCACTGCGTCCCCTAACCATCCAGTAGTATATAGACTCAAAATTAAAGAACATAAAATTTTGTTTTTTAAAACATTTTATATTGCTATTAAATGTTTTGTGGGCCCACAACAACATAATGCGTTTGTGTAAAGTCTAAAAACAAAAATTTAAATGAAACTTAATAAAGTTTCATAAGATTCAATGATATTATTTGGCTCTCACGGCAAGCGACGGCAGGGGCGACGACTTCACACAGTAAAGCACGGGAAAATCTCAGCCTCAGCTCAGTCTAAACATTTTTTTGGCATTTTGCTCCTACATTTGGGCATTTAACAGAGACGTTTTTGCATTTTAAAGAGGCATGAAACAAATTTCTTCAAGTTTTTGTTTCTAACGCCTAGAGTAAAGTTGTGGCTGGGCTCTACTTGACTGTGTTTTTTTCTTCACTCAAGCTGCATTTTGTTTGTGTTTGGGATGCCTTGAGGAGCTGGGAGCTGCACTTACTTAGTTCCATTTCCTACCACTCTCGTGATTTATTGATATTGATAGACCATGGTTTTATTGATGTTTGATATTGCTATGATAAATTTTATAATGCTTTAATGACATTTATTATGTTGTTATGCTACTACTCTCGCGATTTATTTATATATTGATATTGTTGTTAGCAATTATTAATTTATTGACATATATCTCTCTCTTCCCTCTCTCTATCTATAATATATTAATAAATTTTGAAAAAATCATATATATATATGTATTTTGTATGTCGCCGTCCCCTACCGTCCCCTAAAAATGGGCCCCTAGGAAACGTCCCGGAAACGCGTCCCCAGCCGTGTCCCGTCCCCGTCCCCAAAAGGCCGTGGAACACGAGAAACAGTTATTGCCTACTTCATGAGGATCTCGGAGTTGAGAGATCAGCTCTCTACAATTGGTCATGTGGTTGATGATAAAGATCTAACGATGCTTGCTCTCAATGGTCTTCCATTATCATGGGAGTCCTATATTCAAGGAATTAGTGCAAGATCCAAACTTCCGAAGTTCGATCGTTTGAGGGCCGATTGTATTCAAGAAGAGTTAAGATTGGTGGCTAGAGGCGTTGGTCAAAGTTCGTCTAATGAAGATATTCATGTTCTCGCCTCCCAAGCTTTGAAGAAGAAGGGAAAAGATGGAAAGAAGGGATTCTTCAAGAGGAATCGAGATAAAGGAAATGATGGTGCTCCCCCTTCCAAGAGAAAGAGAGATTTGTCCAAGATCCAATGCTTTAGGTGTGATAAATTTGGCCACTTTGCTAAGCATTGTCCAACTAGACCTAAGCAACAAGCCACCGTTGCAGATGTTGATGATGCTTCTCCGCAGAAGGATTGTTCTAATCGGCATTGTCAAGCAGTGTACCTACTGACACCAACACTTGGCTGATTGATAGTGGTGCTTCTCGACACATCACTGGTTTTAAGGAGCACTTATCAAGCTTGGTGGAGAGAGATTCATCCGAACAAGTCATCATTGGAGATGATGCTAGCTACTCCGTGAAAGGGATTGGGACCTCTACACTTCATTTGGATTCCGGCATCACACTTCAGTTGAGCGATGTTCTTTATGTTCTAGGAATCAAGCGCAATCTCATTTCAATTTCAGCTCTAGAAGATAAAGGATATCAAGTTGCCTTCTCCAAAGGCAAAGTACTTGTGTGGATGGAGAATTCAAGCTTCAAGGATGCTCAAGTTATTGGTGTTAGACATGAAAGTCTCTACAGAATTTGTACGCGTCCTCTACAAGCGTTAGTCCATGATTCTTCAAGCCTTTGTGATCTTTGGCATCGAAGATTGGCTCACCTGCACTTCCGAGCTCTACCTATCATGGAGCAGATGGTTTCAGGTCTACCTAAGTTAAATCGGGAACATGAAGGAACCTGCAAAGGATATGCTATGGGTAAGAATTCAAAAGCTCCTTTCCACAGTAGAGAAAGTAGATCTAAGAGTATTTTAGACCTTATTCATTCTGATTTATGTGGACCTATGTCTGTTCCTTCTTCGAGTGGTTTCTTGTATTATGTTCTTTTTATTGATGATCACTCTAGAAAGACTTGGATTTATTTTTTGAAAACCAAAGAGTCTGAGGAAGTGTTAGAAAGGTTCAAAGAGTTCAAAGCTCTTGTAGAGAATCTTTTCGGTAAAAGAGTCAAGATCCTTAGATCTGATAATGGAGGAGAATACACCTCTGGTAGCTTTCAAAATTTCTGTGTTGATGCTAGGATTAAGAGGGAGTTTTGTGTCCCCTATAATCCTCAACAGAATGGTATTGCAGAAAGAAAGAACAAGACGATTGTGGAAGCAACAAAAGCCATGATCCATGACCAAGATCTGCAAACCTTCTTATGGGCAGAAGCTTCTAGGACTGCTGTATATGTTCAGAATAGAAGTCCTCACAAGATCTTGGAGAATATGACTCCGGAAGAAGCCTTTACAAGGAAGAAGCTTGAGGTTAGTCATTTGAGGATCTTTGGATGCCTTGTCTATATTCATGTTCCAAAGGAAAAGAGAACAAAGTTGGAGCCTTCTTGCAAGAAGGGAATCTTTGTGGGCTACAGCGAGACATCTAAAGCCTACAGGATATACATTCTAGGGCAGAAGTTGATTGAGATAAGTAGGGATGTCACATTCGAGGAAGATGTTGCATTCAGGAGATCCAGGGGCACTCATATGGAGATCGATAATGAAGAGTCTCCTTAGGATATGGAAGTTGACCATTCTCCTGAGATTTAGAGGGAGACTTCAGAAGCGAAAGAAGATATTGATCCTATTGGACCTTTAGAACCTACTGATGGGCCTACCGACATTGTAATTGGGAGAAAAAGACCTCTATGGGCCAGGCATACTATGCAAGAGGCTGAAAGTTTTGCAGCTCCTAGAGGCACATTTAGAGAAAGTAAAAGGCCACATAAGTTCTCCAGTTATGTTGCCTTAATGAGTTAGATTATTGAATCAGAGCCTACCTGTGTTGAGGAAGCATCTAGTCAACAGGTTTGGAGAGATGCTATGGCAGAGGAGTACCAATCAATTCTCAAGAATGATGTTTGGGACATTGTTCCTAGACCCGAGGGCAAAGCTGTGGTATCTTCGAAATGGCTCTTCAAAATCAAGCATGCTGCAGATGGGAGCGTTGAGAAGTACAAGGCAAGATTCGTGGCTCGTGGGTTGTCACAGAAAGAGGGAGTCGATTACGAAGAAACATTTGCTCTTGTTGCTCACTATACTTCTGTCAGAACCATCATTGCTATTGCTACATCTAGAGGATGGAAGATTCACCAGATGGATGTGAAGACAGCGTTTTTGAATGGTGTGATTAAGGAAGAAGTTTATATCGAGCAACCTGATGGAGTTGAGGTTCATGGGAAGGAGTCTCATGTTTGCAAACTGAAGAAGGCCCTGTATGGTCTTAAGCAGGCTCCTCGTGCATGGTACGAAAGGATTGATCGTTACCTGTCAAGTTTGGGTTTCTTGAAGAATGATGTTGATTCAAACCTATACTTCAAGGTAATTAATGGTGAAGCATTAATTTTGGTCTTATATGTTGATGATTTGATTCTTACTGGAGAAGATCACCTGATTCTCGAATGTAAGAAAGAGTTGGCTTCTGAATTTGAGATGAAGGACCTTGGGCTCATGCATTACTTCCTTGGCTTAGAAGTCTGGCAGAAACCAGATGAGATGATTCTAAGTCAAGGGAAGTACACCATTGATATACTTAAGAGGTTTGGTATGATGGATTGTAAATCCATGTCTACAGCCATGGAGACCAACCTACACAAATTGAAGGAGGCTGTAGCTAGTTTAGACTTGGTGGATCCTACTATGTACAGACAACTGATTGGGTCCTTGATGTATCTAGTTAACACTAGACCAGATATCTGTTATGCTGTGAGTGCACTTAGTCAGTTCATGTGTGAATCGAGACGGATACATCTCGTTGCAACTAAACATATCCTGACATACTTGCGTGGCACAGTTGGATATGGATTGAGATACTATTCAGATGTAGACTTGGAGTTGCATGGCTATATTGATTCTGATTGGGCAGGGTGTGTCATTGATCGGAAGAGCACCTTTGGATGTTGCTTCAGTTTGGGTTCTGCTATGATATCCTAGTGCAGCAAAAAACAGTCATTTGTGGCATTGAGTACAACAGAGGCAGAGTATATTGCAGCTTGTATGGCAGCTCGGGAAGTAGTATGGCTTCGTAAGCTCCTTGCAGGATTGTTTGGACAATCAATGGAGCCTACTATCATTCATTGTGATAATCAGAGTTGCGTGAAGCTTTCTCACAATCCTGTGTTTCATGACGTAACAAGCATGTTGGAGATCAAGTACCACTATATTAGAGATATGGTGCTGTATATATCGCTTGGAGGTATATCAACACGATGAGCAGACAGACATTCTCACCAGCCTCTCTCAGGATAAAGTTTGTGTACTTTTCGAGATAAGCTTGGTATGGTGGAGAATCCGTACAATTGAGAAAGAGTCTCAGGATTAGTGAGCCTCATGGGTTCTTCTGTGGAAAGTTAAGGTGAAACCTTGTTTAATGAGTTCTTCTTTGTGAGAGTGAGTGAATCCTTAGAAACCCTTGTTAATGCATTTCTCTTTGAGATTTGAGGTGAAAGCCCTTGTTTCCACCCTCGAGAGAGTCATGGTGGATGTCATGTGTGTGACTCCATGACAACATCTTGTACTTGTGTTTCACCCTCTGGGAGAGCCATGGTGAAAGTCATGTTGAGGTGACAACATCATGCAAGTGATGAACACTTGTACACACCATAGCATGGTTGTAGCCATTATGGTTGATATCGTGTTGAGGTGATATCTAATATCACGATGAGGTGATATTCTTCTTTTCCACATTTGGTTGTAGCCAATGTGGTAGACATCACGTTGAGGTGATATGTCTTGTGCAGCTGGAAGTACTCTCCCTAGCTGAGAGGGAGTGTTGATGTTTATAGCAGCTTTGTACAATTTCTTCCAGCCTAGATCGCTTGAAGAAAACAATTAAGTGTTAGCCTTAAGCTATTTAATTGTTTTATGCGATTTTCTGAAGGGGCACTTCATTTGATAAATAATGTATTTAATGAGGAGATACAATTTAATGAAGAGGCGCTTCATTAAATAACTTGTAATTATTGTTATCTTGGCCGACTTGATGCTTTGAAGGGATGTGTCTGTTCTCTCACATTTGTATATATATTCATTTGGTTGCTCATTGTTCATCATTCATTCATTAGCATTTTTTCCAGTTCATTCATAGTTCGAAGTTCTTCATATGCGAGTTCATCCAAGAGTAGTCTGAGATTTGTGTAGAAGGTTGAGATATGTATTGGCGGATTGTATCATTCAGTTCTGTATTTGCATCAGATTGTGGTGCTGTGTGCTGGCCTTTCTATTGGCCTATTGTATGTGTATCATTCTTATTGAAGATTCAATAATATAAGAGATATTATTGGCTGAGTTTTTTTCCCTCAAGAGGAGGGTTTTCCCAAGGTATCTGCTGTGTCTTGTGTTATTTTTGAATTAATTTCTGTGCATGTCAATTTGATCAGAAACTTGATTACAATGAGGGGATGGTGAGGAATTGGGATCTAACTCTTGAGTGTGTTGACTTAGACGTTATTGTTGCACAGCTTACCAACAAATATCTTTAGATGAGGCAACTTGTATAGTACATGGCTAGTGGAAGTGGCATTGTAACTCATTTTGGTTCAAGTGAAATTGAACCAAATGTTAGACAGCTTAGACTTTGATGCTTCTGATGAAGAGCAATATGAAGATTATTAAATATTGATTTTAATTTTCATTGTGTATTGACATTTGACAAATCATTGAATTATGAATGTACGAGTTTTTATTTTTGCAAATAACAAGGTATTTAAATATTTTTTTTATTGGCAATTATGAATATCATTGTTTTATATTATATAATTTTAAATTTTGTACTACATACATACATACATACATACATACATACATACATATTCCCATACCCAAGGGAAAAAATTGCCGTATCGTCGTACCCGTGCCTGAATCGGTAACTTAAATGAGAACCATAACTTTTGCAAATGGACTCTTTTTTGGGTCTTGTTTTTTCTAGGGTTCATATCTTTCTCTATACTCTGTGTTGGTGCTCTCAAATTGATCTCATAGTGTATTTGATCTATAGTTTCAATGTTTTGGCCATTTTGGGATTTGTAAGAGTCTAAAAGTTTGATATTTGCATTGTAAATTGCACTAATTTTAAAGTGTATACATTGTAATTTCTAGGGGGTTCATTTTAGAAACTAGTGAAAAGGGTTGTCTTGTGTGCCTCATTTTTGCATTTTTTTTCCACACATAACAATATACCAATGGATCAATCAATAGTTCCTATCCTAACATTGTATAACTATTTCAAACGGAAATAAAAAAAGGTAATCTATCTTAAAAAGCAAGGGTTGCATAGGAACTTGAGACAAAACCAACAATGGATGTAGAAAAGACAAAATGGTTCAATAAATGTGATGAAGCATTTGGTACTTTGTGCATATCCATGCCTCTTGACTTGCTTTTTCACATTGAATCTTCTACAACTCCAAATGAGGTCTAGAACACATTGGAATACCTCTTTGGTAAGAAGGATGAATTAAGGGGTCATTAGTTGGAGAATGAACTCATTGTGCTAAGTCCAAGCAATTTTGACACTATATAGGACTTCTTTACAAAATTAAAAGCCATTAGATTGCGATTCGAACAATGTGGAATTAAAAAACAATTGATTTAAGTATTTTTCTAAGCTTGGTCCTAACTATTTTGTATTTGTTTCTACATTTTATGTCACAAAATGTGCACTAGGCTCTAGCTACAAAATGCCTTCTCTACATGACTTTGCTACAAAACTCTCTAGGGAGCAAGATAAATTGGTTCAAATGGGTACGATTAAAACCTCAAAGTCACATGCCTTAGCTGTAAATCAGGGCACAAAAGAATAGAAAGAGTCTGGCAAACAAGATAAGAAACAAAATAACTAGGGAGAGAAGAAGAAAGATTAGAAACTCTGCGTCAAATGCAACAAATCAGACCTTTTCATCAAAAGGTGAACAAACTAAGGAGAAGGTCAAGTGTTCTTATTGTAAAAGGCCTAGCCATGATGAAGAAAAGTGTTTAAAGAAACTGATTGATCACCTAACACGTCTTCTTGAATAGAATAATATTAAGGTGCTTGACTTAGTCAAGCATGGTTCATCAAAAGGGTCTTCTAAGGACACAAAGAAAAGCAAGGGGAAAGGAAAGTGTAAGGGCCTAGTTGCAGTTGTTTCACAACTTGATACATGGATTATTGACTTGGGTGCTTTGCACCTCATGGCTTCACCACAAGATGGTTTTCCTCTATAGAGCCATGTTCAATGCTTGCCATACTAATGGGTGATGACACTTTTGTAGAAGTGCATGGGAGAGGGTCCGTTGACGTGGTCAAAGGAACATTTCAGGATTCTTTGTGTTCCATCTTTGTCAATTAATCTCTTATTTGTTGATCAACTCACTCACACTGGCTCTGGCAAGCGAGTTGAGTTCACACTAGAACCAATAATAATTAGTGAAATGCATAGTGGGTCCATAGTTGCCGTGAGAAAAGCAGATCGTCGGTTTATCATTTTCTTCATTTTGCTCTTGACTCTCCTTCAATGGTATTATTCATTCACTCAGATGAAGTGAGTTGTTTGTGACATCAATTGTTTGGTCATTTAAACTATTGCGACTTGCAGCATCTCAGTCAATAAAACATAGTTCTATTCAATTTTCTGATGGAGGATGCACTCTTGGTAAGCATCCCTAGGAGAAGAATGATAAAGGAAAAGCACGAAGGGATACATAGCTTTTGGAGTTAGTACATAGTGACTTGACAGGACCATTTCCACATCCATCTTTTAGTAAGGCTCAATATGTCTTGATATTTATTAATGATTTTTCGATGTACACGTGTTTATTTTCTCAAACAAAAGCTTGAGGTCTTTGAGTCTTTTTAGGAATTCAAAGATTTTGTAGAGAAACAATTAAGGAAGGCCTTCAAGATTCTACGTACAAATAATGGGGGCGAATATGTTAATTATTGGTTTGAACAATTTTGTGCTTCAAAAGGCATTGACTTGGAGCTCACAAATCCATACAGTCCTCAATAACATGGTGTCACATAATACAAGAACAAAACCTTGAAGGAGATGGAAAATTGTATGATATAGTCTAGATCATTGGCTCCTTAGTATTGGGCAAAGGCCATTAGCTGTGTGTGTTACATCAAGAACTGAGTTCCTCACCAAGTTGTGAAGGGGCAAGCTTGGATAGGTTGGAAACCCATAGTGAAGCACTTTTGAGTGTTTTGACTCTCTTGCATGGGCCCACATTCTAGCAGAGAAATGTAAGGTTATGGATTTGTAGAGCAAGCCTTGCATATTTGTTGGGTACCCCAATGATGTGAAAGGCTACATGCTTCTCCATCCCACCACTTGTGAGCTATTCATTGAGAGGAGTGTTCATTTTGAGGAGATCCCTTCCAATTCTTCTCTGATCACTTCTCCATCTATCATCACATTGGAGACACTACATCATGATGATAGTTCTTCAAAGTATCTTAATTCTCTTGATCTTGATGGGGAGTCTTCTTCCTCCACTTTAGTTGGTGACAGTAATGATGGTGATTCACATTACTCTCCTAATCATCATTCATAGGTTGACACCTCTTTGGGCTTGTTAGACATTAGAGTCAATAGGTATTGGGTTGACGATCTAGCAGATACTAGAAGAACAAGATCATAGTTTCAGCAAGCTCCACATCTCTTCATTGCATCGGTTTTCAATCCGTAGTCCTTTTGGGAAACTTTTGGTATCCTTGAGTGGGATACTACTATGCAAGAAGAGTTTAGTTCTTTGGAGAGAAACCATACATGGGATCTACTCCCCTGTCTTAAGGGAAGGAAACTTGTTTGATGCAAGTGGATCTATTGAAGAAAATTTGTAGTTGATGGGTCAGTTGACAAGTATAAAGCCTAGTTGGTCGCAAAAGGATTCTCCCAGGTTCTTGGGATTGAATACTCTTAAGACTTTTGCACCAATTGCCAAAATGAATTGCATTTTGTCTCTGGAATTCTCTCTTTTTCAAGATTCTCTCTTCATCTTGCTATTTTGATCTTTGATCATTTGTTGATTGGAGTACGTGTGATTTACAACCGGTAATCGATCCTAGCCCAGATTCTTGTTTCTCACAGAATCCTAACATTGTAGACACATCAAAGACAATGGTTAACAAAAAAATAAGTTTCAAAGGTTCAATGTGTTTCCTCTAAAAAGCATAGGATAAGAATGTATTATTGAGACTTGTGGAAAGCCTCCCATGCTTTAGTAGTTTAACATTGAATTAACCTCCATCTAGAATGTCTTGTTGACACTTGTGGGCAGCCTTGCATACTAGTAGTTTAATGTTGAATTAACCTCCACCTAGAACAAGGCTCTTATTTGGCAAACCTTTGACAACCAAGAAGATGGGATTGCAAATTTTCTTTTCATTTACTATGTCCTCAACTTTCATTAATGGCTTTTTTATGGTAATTTATTTATTGCTTCTAACCAGCAATACCCTCATCTACATTTTAACTTTTGCTTCACAAAATGAATACCAATGAGTTGACTTTTAATGCATTTTTCTATTTTTGGGTAAAATTTAAGTCCCTTTTTTAAACCATTGGGATCCCCTAATGTTTGTAGGACTGTTGAGGGATGCCTGGATGTTCCACTAGCTTTCCCAAGGATGGTGTCCCCACAAAAGAGAAATGCAATCCCTTTGTGGGGCCAAGTCCTTGTTGGGGCCTGAATGCCAAGGATGGCAGGAGGACATTTCATCCCCATTTAACAATCATGGGGAGTGGATAGGAAAAGTAGCACTCTTGCCAAAATAAGTAGATAGTTTTTTGTAATTGACACCATGATCCTTTACTTTGAGAGAAATCTACCCATTTAGACAAGTCAAAAAATGAAATTAAGCTATATATCTATGTTGGAAATTCATTTCCACGACTTATCATGCAAATTATTATGAGGTTTTATTGTGATATTTGTTGCTTCAAATATAGTAGAATTCGAAGGAACTTTAGTGGTGTATTCTGTCATGTTTTTGGATTAAAATTAATAATGTTTTTTAAGTTGGGCCTGGTCACTTTTCTTTTTGGGACAATAATAAGTTAAAATTGTTTTATAAATATTTAAATGTAAAAAATATTTTCCATGTTTGGGATCAAGGACAAAAACCTTGGCTTCCAATCTTGGGTGATTCTATCTCGGAATCACAATTGTGCCAATTGTGTAGGATTCAGAGGTATTTTCAGTTTGGTACAATAGTTTTTGCAAGCAAATATCATCATTTTATTGCCCGAGCATATTTGAAGATTCACTTTGCTCACATTGGGATATTGGTGATCAAAAAGAGCTTGGGTTTGTATTGATTTTGAAAATTTGGTGAAATTCTGCCAACAATCTTGCTAGGGACATTACATAAACCTACAAGAATCACATCCAAGAATATTGGAGACAAACATTCTATAATGACTCCACAGAGGGCAAATGACTTACATCAGACTAGAAAGTGACACACAAAAGAAATTGTATGGCTACAAAATTTACAAACTAAACCATTTACAAGGGTGTAGATGTGAGATAGGAATCTTGTTTCATATAAAAATGTGAATTGTTCAATCAGAAATGAATAGTTATGGTAGAACAATAGTATGTGAAGAATGAAGGCAAGCAATTTCGGAGTTATGAAAGTAAAAACATGAGTTGATGCACTACAAAAATTAGTAACAATTATGAAAGAATAAGTATTTTGAGGGCGATATGGGACACAGGGTATGCCTGATCCAGGTGCAAGGTTTACAGATGTGTTAAGAGTCTTAAGTCAAAGACTCAAAATAGATCAAGATGTTTAAATCAGGATAATATATTTAAAGCTAAAAGATCAAAATGCCTATTAATTAAAAAGGAATATTGAGTATGTATAATAGGCTATAGCCCTAGCCTTGATCCTGGAAGGAATCAATGACATTGACATTCTGCTGCAGGAAATTATAATAATTCAGCCCAAAGCAGGATCAGATGACTAAAAGGGCTTTAAACAGAAGAACCTTCAAAAGATGTATAATTCAGGATAAATTAGAAATCATGGACTTCAAATGCTGAGACATACTCTCCTAACTAACAAAGAGATGATTACGACCATCAACACCTCATGAAAGCAATGCAAAGTCTAACATGCGTACAGCTCAAGACTTTGTGTAGGCAAGCAACCCTGGATAAACTAACAAAGAGATGATTATGACCATCAACACCTCATGAAAGCAGTACAAAGTCTAACATGCGTACGGCTCAAGACTTTGTGTAGGCAAGCAACCCTGGATAGTACCAGTAGGCAGATACCGTTCTTATTTCTTTATTTCTCTTTATTGACAAACATAAACTGTTTTCTTTGCCTCAGGTTATATTGAGCTGTGATTGTAGTGGCTTGGTGTTCCTTCTGTAAATGTTTTATTGAGAAAATGAAAGTAAGCTTGTTGTGTAAGAAAGATTGTGTAAATAAAAAATTAATGCAAAAGCATCATTATTGTGCAAGAACGTGAGATTTGTATATGGGAACTTCATCTAGTGGATTATGTAATTCTTATATTTCATTTCCTTCTGATCAGTAACTTTTGAAGCAGGTGGATTATACTTGGACAAAGTGAAATGGATATTATATCTGGTTGTAATAAGCATTACAGGATCTATGACTTGACTTTCAATTGAAATTTATCTTCCTAAAATATCTTTCTTTAGCTTCTGTGTTCTTTGAATGCAGTATATTGATGTTGTGCGAGCTTTGCGCACAGGTGATCTAAGACTGCTTCGACATGCACTTCAGGATCACGAGGACCAGTAAGGGTTTTATAATCATATTTAATATACCCTGAAGAGATAGTTCAGTGATTGGTGCCTTTAAGCTGGAGTCCATCTTACTTTTATGACTCCATAAACAATGATCTGAGATTTGTTAGCTAAGCTTTCATCAATGCCTATATAGCTGTATGACACGTATGATTTTTGTAGGTTCTTACGTTCAGGCGTATATCTAGTTCTAGAGAAGTTGGAATTGCAAGTCTATCAGAGGTTGATTAAAAAAATGTGAGTTTTTGCTGCTAATTTCAAAAGGCATTGTAATGTTTCTTATTCATTGTGCTGTGGAAAGTGATGTCTAACAAGCTTAAAAATCTGCAGATACATCATTCAAAAGCAGAAAGATCCAAGCAAGGCACACCAAGTGAAAATGGATATCATTGTTAAAGCCTTAAAATGGCTAGAAATCGACATGGATGTTGAAGAGGTTTTCTCTTACACCTAGTTTTTTTCATGTACTGTTGACCCAATACCATGTTTTCCATTTAATGCACCTGTATTTATTATAGTTCACACATTTTACATTGCAGGTTGAATGTATAATGGCTATCCTGATTCACAAGAATTTGATGAAAGGTTATTTCTCTCACAAGAGTAAAGTAGTGGTTCTCAGCAAGCAAGACCCCTTTCCAAAATTGAATGGTCGACCGGTTAATTCATAATATTAATTTCCACTTTGCAAACATACTAATGGGCATGTCAGAGCAGTTTTGACTTGAAATATTCAGCAGGATTATTGGCCTCAACTGGATTGTCAGTTCTTTACTTGTACACATTAGAAATGGCATCGATTCAGATGCTCAGAGGTGGAAGAAACTTTTTTATAGCTATTGAAAATGCTAACTTGTATTCTATGCTGTCATGAAACTTCATACTGAAAACAATCTATAAAGTTCCTCTCTTTTGCACTTCTGATTATGTATTGCATCTTGCTGTACTTGTTAACCCTTTTGATGTACTTTGGACATTAGCAAATAATTTATTTCTTCTTTCAACTTCAAATGGTTAACATTATTACTTATTAACCCCTCTGATGTACTTTGGGCAATAGCACACATTTTGTTTCTTCTTTCAAGATCCAAGTTTTGGAAACTGGGCTCAACCAATTAAATATGAAAATATGCATTTTGTCTGCCATACCTGTCATAGACTGGGACACTGCGTGAGGAACTGTCATAAGTTGGCTTGAAAAAAAGGAGAGATGGTCAATCAAACAGGTTCTTAGAAGGTTGATGTACTGGTTGAGAGGAGTTTGGTTGAGCGGGTGACTCCCATTGTGGTGGAGGAACAAGGTGTTTCCAGAGACATGATGGTTTTGAACCACTGTAGACTGTATGCCTCTAGCCAGTTGTAAGTCCTAGTATGGAGGAGATGGAATTTTTGTCCTTTAAGGACATTGAAAGATAAGAATTTTCTCTCTTTGGACTCCTTAGGAGAATTTATCACATGAAAAGAGGTGGGGGGAAGGACTCAAATGGTTTGAAGGATGTGAGTGAAAGGGTGGAAGAGGCCTGGTCACCCTCTTCAGTAAAGGAGAAAACAAAAATGGAGGATCCAAGCACAAGGGATCATTCTGGCACAAGGTTTGAATGTAGCCCTATGAAATCCTTTGACTTAGGTTCAGCAGTGAAATAGGGAGAACGGTCAGAAACAAAATCTGCTTCAGCAATTCAGTGGAAGGATTGCTGCTAGGGCTCTCTAGAGCTCTATGGTTTCAAGCCATCTCACTAGTCTTTGTTTGGGCAGTTTGGTTCATGCTATTTGTTCTTGCCCCATTTTGTATGTTGCCTCTGTGTTGTTAGTGTTGTGGTTGTGGCTGTTGGTTTTCAACCTTAGTGTTGTTGATCCATAGTTATTTCTTTGTTGGTTGCTGGGTTCTAATGCTTTTTCTGATCATATCTTTGTAAATGGCTGAGTTTGGACCCTTTCAAAAACCCATCTTTACCCTTAAATCCAAAAAAAAAAAAGATAAATATTATCACTTAGTGGTTTAATTGCATTGAAGGCTCAATGTTTTTTTACTCTGTATGTTGGAAGGTCTGTATTGAAGCTTGTTTTCACACTACGATTAGGCTAAAAGATCTTTGAAACATCTACTTCGTGTTACTAGCAATCTGCACGGGGTGATTCAAGCAATTGGATGGAATATGAGCATAACACTTGAAGTTGTAGTGAAATATGTTTGTAGCACTCAAAGTAAGTTCTGAAACATTTTAGTGATTCAGAATACTCTAAATAGAATTGGCGTATCTTTGGACTAAGTCTAGGATACAAGGAGTCACTGCAGCAAATAGTGGACTCCTACCAAGCACCCAAATCTTATCTCTACGCTACTATTTGGATGTTCTGTTTTCCTTGTCCGAATTGTCAAATCTTCCTTCTTTTCTTAACTTGATACGAAATGCATAGATGACTTGGGCTGTGACATCTAAACAATCCATGTTTTAAGGCATATGCCAACTTCGGGAATCATGGAATCTCGAAATGAATCATTGCATGTTTTATCACAAGCTCTTGATAAAATCCACGTTCCTAGAATCTTATTTCACTTTCACATTAAAAACAGAATAGCAAAAATTGAGTTTGAAAATAAATCTATATATTTTGTTTGGTTGATTGACTTGTATTTACTTTATTAGTTCCAGCTGGAGGCGGGTCACTTATAAATAAGCAATTCGTTATTTAGTCTTTAACCAATCAAAATAAAAAATTGAACATGGTTGAGCAGAATTACCAAAATGTGCAATTACCTATTCTTTCCGATAATTATAAATAATCTATTAATTCTTATTGCTATTAGATGATTTGAACAAATTCTCCTAATAATACAGTATTTTTTTGGAACATTTAATCTGTCAAAAAGCTTCTCATATTAATTGGATTGCCAACTGTCATATATGCAGATGGCACTGATATCAATTTAAATTTAATGTCCAAGCAGCAGCAGTTAATGGTGTAGTCAATGGCAGTGGTGTTAATTATATAATATGTTTTCATATTGTTGTACCCAAACCAATTTTTTTTTTGCTTCATTAAGGCATTTTGTTAAAATGGTCTAAACCTTGTAAAAATGATGTCAAAATGCAGTTTATGGGCAAATCAAGTATGGGCTTTTAGTCAGTTTGATGTCAATAAAATATTGACAAAATTTGAAAAATTTGAAAATTAGGTTTTTTGGACCCCTATTTTTAGGTCAAAAACCCTAAAAATTGAAACTATTACAATTGACTGAAAATTGTTTTGATTGGCTTATTTCACTTAATGATCACAGTGGTGAAGTCATATTTAGTTAAAAGTCAGTTTAAATTTGGTGGGTATTTTTTTTTTTTTTAGGTGAAAAGTTGGGACCTTCGAGGTTGTTAATGGCAGATGGCCAGAGACTAGGTGTCGAAATCGAAGCCTAAAATGCTTAAATGAAGAATATGTGGCGAGATATGTTCAAAATAATGCTTCGTCTTAGAGGGGATTTTTCGTTAAGGTGAAAATTATCAAATTTTTTTTTTCAACTCTGGAGCAGAAAGAGCCCCTGGTGGCTAGGGGCGCCCTAGATTTCAAAGGCTCAGATTTCATTTTCAGGCTTTACTTCCAAGAAGACTTCTCCGGAATACTGTCAGCTTCGTGATGAGCCTACCAACCAACATGGAAGATTTGTCTAGCCCCTGATACGGGGGTTTGAACGAGAAATGAGGGAGATGAAAAAAAAAATTGACAAAACACTGGGCAGAAAAGCGAGCCTCCTAGCCAAGGGCGACCATCTTTTTGAGATACCAAATGAAGGTTTCTGACCAAATGGTACCTATAATGTTTTTCTTAGACTTGTTCAGGCTTCGCAACGAATCCGTTAGTGGGTGAAGCTGAGTTGCTGAACTACCAGAATTAGGAGTCAAACATAAGGTCTAATCATGGTCAAAAATGTCAAGAAACAACAAAAGCGCCCTTGGAGGCCAGGGGTGCCCAAAGTTTTGGAGCCTTAAATGCAGTCTTTTTGGTGATCTCAGATACTCGTCCTGTTTGTGACGTTTCTAGATTTTCGTTGCATACCTCAGCCGGGTTAGAGGATTTCTCAGTAGCTTGTAGCCGAGGATTAAGTGTGGATTTACCCAGTTTGAAAAATGGCCAAGTCTAGGAAGAAAAGCACCCTTGGAGGCTAGGGGCACCCATAATTTTAACCTAGCAGATGATGATTTTTAGAAAAGTGCTCTTGAAGAGCTTTGATCAGAATGAAGTTAGCTCCACAATGACCCTATTAGTCAGTTCTGAAGTTTTGCCCATAATTTTAACCTAGCAGATGATTTTTGGAAAAGTGCTCTCCAAGAACTCTTGATCAGAATGAAGTTAGCTTTGCAATGAGCCTGTCAGTCAGTTCTGAAGTTTTGTTGAATGCTGGAGGACACGAGATGAAGGGAGGTCAAAATCACCTTCAAAATGATGAAAATGCATGAAAAATTGACTAAGTTTGAAGCTAAAAGCGCTCCTAGAGGCCAGGGTCGCCCTTAATTTTGAAGCCTTAGATTTCAGAATTAAAGTTTGCAGCCTCAAGGAGTTTCTTGTTAGTTTTGATCCTGCTCTTCAATGAAACTATCGGCCAGTCTTCTGGACACATCAGTCAATCAAAATTAGTGGTTGAACATGGGCTCCAGTGAGGTTTGGAAAATCTTACTCTGGAAAGATGACGCCTAAAGTGAAAGTTTGACTTTTGAACTCAAGTGCATGAATTGCTCAAAAAAGGTGGAGGTTGAGAACTCAATTTAAATAATATTAAATCTCCAGTGAGTTGACTTCATCTGAACTTGATTCCTACTTGCAATTGGGCAACTTATTTTTGCATTCATAGTTAACTGAAATTCAAGAAGGTGGCGCCCTATTTAGGGTTTATTTTTCATCCAGTTAACTATTTGGAGGTCCAATCAGAAGAGGGCGTGCATTTTAGAGATCCAATCAGATTGAGGTGCCTAAATTTAGGAATTGCTTGCATATTGTGATGCCTTAAGTCTTGAATTTATTTATTTAAGATATATTGGTGCCTATTATTCACATTACAAGTGGAAGCAAACACGTTTTCTTGAGCAAGCAAAGATCCGAAGGCGCTTCAAGCAATATTTTTCATTCGTCTTCGTAGTGCTAGGTCCAGATTGTTCAGAAGATACATTTTTCAGACTTCATTTTTTGAGTGCATGCAGACTTCATCAAATCCAATTCAAGCATAGGGGAGTTTTTATGAGGCAGAATAATAACTTATATTTTCTATCTCAAACTCTTCTATTCTTGTCTTAGGTTTTCTCTTGCATGTCAAAGTAAATGGCAATTTTCAGAATTTGATCATTTGGATTCACATATTTTTTTCGAGGAAAATTGCCCCATTGCTTCCATTTCTGAAGCACTGTGCTTTTTTTTTTTTCAGGATTCCTTTACATGTGGGCCAAAGATTCATCTCAGTTGGCTTAGAATTCCATTGCCTACAAAACCCATATGCTAGTTTTGCACAGGAAAAATTTCCCTCGAAAACCCTAAAACCCCTACAGTTTTTGACTGAAAAGCCTTTGCATGCCTTGCTAAAACTCAAATTTTTGAATTTCTCACCATTTGGATTTGCTTAGAATTTAATTCTATATAAAACCCATGTTTCATAAATTTTTTGAAATTTTTTCCCGCAACTGGCTATTTTTAGCCTCATCGAGAGCCTTTTTCAGTTTTTTCTAAAAGTTGTTTGAACATATCCAACTTTATAGTCAAAAATCTAGATTTTCAAAATGTAATTCAATCCCATAGAATACAAGGCCAAATCGGTCTTGGTGCATGACTTTACGAAAACCTTAGACACAGACTTGGGTCATGTCTATCTAGTGGTCAAACTGAGCATGTTGGAGGGCGTTAGCAACACCACAGTAAATAATCTTGAGCTTTCCGGGTTGCTGGACGCAACATCTATTCCTATCATGGTTTTTGATCTCGAGTTCGTTAGTGTTTGCATTAAGCATTATGGCTCTTCCACAAGACAAATCAGATCAACCGATGGGAGAGTCATTTGTAGCCTTAAGCCAAAGGACGTTGAGAAGTGCTTTGCTATTCCTCCTCGCTCAGACAATTTTACCATAATCATTGAGGATTGCGACAAGATATGGTACAGAGATAGAAAGATCTCAGAGAAAGGTTGCTCAGAGATGGTTAAAAGAACAAAAGACCAACATGCCAAAGAAGGTTGGGTGTGGAGAGTTCAAGGATGAAATTGCTATCTTGATAACTTTGTTCAACCGGGTTATAGGTCAGGAGGAAGCTAATATTTTCCGACCATGGATGTTCTATGTCATTTCTCGAATTATCAACAACAAGGAACACTTTGACTAGGCCATGTTAATCAGTGAGTGTCTTCACCAACAGATCACAAGATTCCTTACAATCCACGAGTTTCACATGGTGTCTTATCTGGTATACTTAATTGCATTCTAGGGAAATTATAGAACTTTGAAGACCAATGGAACTCTTGTCGTTCAACATGTTCACGAATATTACTCCCAATTGGAGTTCTCAAAGGATGAACAAGATTTCAAAGCAGTGAATGATCACTTCCTCATGAAAACAGTCAGAGACCTCGACAATGAAATGCACATTAGGATTTCACCAGAGGCAAGATCAACAATGGAGAGTTGGGGGGATTGATTCATTCAATTCCCCACTTTCACATATATTTGAGTGTATGGTTACACTGGAGAACCTCTGATGCTACCTAGGTACCTGTCAGACAAGGTCCTATTCATGGAGTTTTTGAGACAAGCTCAAGAGGTTCACTCTTTTCTTCGCAATCAACACAAGTAAGCATTCACCTTTCCTTTCGGATGGGGTATTTAAAAATGCAAGACAACTGCTGATTGCAAGTTAATGACGAAAGAGTTAGAAAAAATCCACCTCAGATATCTCATTGAGAAGCATTCTTATGATCCATTGGGTCATTACTTAGCACAGTTGGAGCGAAGTAATTCACACAGGCCAGCACTTGAGGACTTTTGGGCTAATTGCGAAGACAAATTGGAAGTGCACCGATGTCCTTACTACAGACTTACTCTTTCTCAGCTCATTGATTTCCTATCAGAAGATGTTGAGGGTTTGTCAAATGATGATGGAGAGGTGTTACTTAGCACATTCGTCAAAGATCAAGTTGCTCGCCAACCAAATTGGTATGCCAGGGAGAGTACTTCAATTGAGGACCTGTCAAGAATAGTTATCAAAACTAGCATGCACTTCTTGGACAACAAGAGAAGGTGAAGGACAGTTCCAGTTACAGAGCCACCAGTAGGGTTTTCTTCACTACCTTCTACCTCAGGGCCGAGGCCTCGAGTTAAGGTTATCTTGAAGCCACCTGAAGGTGTTAGAGTTAGTGGGAATACAAAGGGAAGAAACACAGGAAAACGAAAGCAGAAGCATGTTGAAAGGGTGTTTGAAGTTCTAGTGGAGACAATTATATAGGCTGAAGCAAATTCTTCATCTCCTAGTTCACCATTTCCACCATAGTCACCACCCATTAATATTGAATCAAAGCTAGAATCACCAGTTCAGCCAGTCTCAACGCCAGTTGATCCATTAGAGGTCAATACAGCAACAACAGTCTCTCCTCAAGAAGATAACATTGATCATTCATGTTGGCTCAAGAGGTCTTTGGGAAGATGGAGGCGAAAGCCTTCATATTAGCTTGATTTGTCTGAGTTTGGTGATCCTTATCAGGATAGGTCAAACAAGAAGAGCAAGAAGCAAGTGCACATAAAGAAGACTCTTGAAGCTGAGATCGTCATTGAAGTTGCTACACCGCCAGAAAGCAAGAGCTTGGATGAAGTTGAAGTTGGTGATTTCAACTTCGTCAAAGCAAATCTTGGCAGGAGCACTTGACAAACAAACTCAAGCCTCTTTAAGGTTGTCGCAAGCAATCTTGTTCAAAAGCGTGTCATGACGGACAGAGAAGATAAGGAAGCTCCCAAGATTGAAATCAAGCAACTCCGACAGTACATCCCATATCTCGTTCATGGAAACTCAAGCAAAGCACCTGGTCTTCCACATCTTCAAGGGACACTTGCAGAACAACAAAAGTTGGATCGATTAGTCAATCGTGGAAAGTTGTTGGACAATTGGATTGAAGATTTCATTGTTGTAGACCAATACCTTCTCACAGAGTTATATCAGTTGAGGTACAATGCACATCATCTTCGTTAGGGGATTCATCAGCTTGAGTTTTCTGTAGCAGAGGGAAAGTCGAAGGACTTGATACTCATCTCAGTTAGCAGTTGCATACGATGCCATCGTAGAAGATGAGGATAAAATGAAGGTTTTTCGTTTGGAGAGAACATCTCTTCAAAGTGGAAACGTATGAAAGAATCTCTACAAGGATGGTTACGCTCAGAGAGAATGTGGACAAAGCTCTCAAACTCATTAGTGGGTTTATCACTCAGATTCTGTGCTACTATCTTCTTGAGGATGGTACATACGTTGAGCTTGATGCAATCTAGATCGAGTTCAAGAGGCTTGGTCATGATAGTCTTGATGGAGATCCTGTGGCATCCAAGTTGGATCACTTCTTAGTGATGACAACTAGTTTCAACAAGGAAACTGAAGAGGTCAGAGAATGCATGAAGATGATCAAAGATGGTGAGAAAGAATTGAACAGGTAGTTTGTCATCGTGGATAGTGTCAAGGTGCTAGAAGATGAGAGTCAACCAGTTCCTGGACGAAGTGATAACCTGTGATGTCTTGGAGTAGTTAGTTAGTTATATCCTACAGTTATTCCCGAGGATAGAGTTAGAAGCAGTAGTTAACTCGACATCAGTCTTGAGTTTTAATTGCTGATTTTATGCATGTCACATATCTCGTCCTCAGAGATATCTTTGGAGGAGTTTAGAATTTTAGTTTGGATCAATTATTTGATGTTAGTTATCAGTCAACTTTCATTTCAATAAAGATGTGCATGTTGCACATGTCCAATTTAGTTTAGTCTTGTTTCGGTTAACTGATGGTAGTTTTCCAGTTAATTGCATAGTTTCATTTATTTAGGTTTAGCAATAAATCTTGCATGCTTGCAAGACTCATGTTGACTCGAGGTGATTTTAGGGTTCCCTACACTTGGAGTTTTATAAATAAGAGCATCTTTGCTCATTTGTAATTAACTTTTGCACTTGATAGCATACATGCTGAGCAACCTTGCCTGTAGTATTGCTATTCTGTATCTATTCAAGAACTTTTATTGTGATAATAAATAGCTGAGCCGCCTTACCTGAATGTTATTATTATGGTACTTGTTCACCTTAGATTAAATATAATTGCTGGTTTTTGATCGTTTATTGCATGCATGTCTCATCTATACAATTTGCTGTCTCAGTTATTATTTCATATTGTGATTAATAGGCTTTGTTTCATATCTACACCTCAGATAGGTGTCCTCATCTCCTTGGGAATTTAGAAGTAAGACTTATCGTGTGTTGTCATGATTAATAATCTTTTTTTAATATCTACACCTTGGATAGGTGTTGTCACCTCCTTGGGAATTTAGAAGTGAAGATTGTTGCTTGATGTTGTTGCCAATAATCTTTCTTTCAGCCTACGCCTCGGATATGTGTTGTCATTTCCTTGGAAATCTCGGCCTAAAGATTATCGTATAATCAATTCCCTGCTCCTAAGTTCTCATGCTCTGTTTCTCAAGGAAATAGGATAGTTTAGCATTTGCCTAGTTGTAGTTAGAGATCTGCAAAACCAGAGAAAATCCTTAGCTGCAATGTATTAGGTTTTCTTAACCTTATGCCTCTTCCAGCTGAGTCAAAAAATAGGATTTAAATCATTTACTTTTTCACACATATTAGCACAAGAAGGAGCTTCCCCTCAGTCATTACGCATTGTGCATAGCTGTCCGTTGCCAATACGCACTCAGAGGTGCGGATTGTAATGCCAACACATATATACAATCTTATGCAAATTAAATTTAAGGCAAGGATTGGAAGCTTTATTTGCTATTGCTGTTCAGCAAACACTTAGGCTGAGCGCCAAAGTGATGTAAGTTTGATACTCAGGTCTTTAAAGAAAGATGTTTTGACTTTAGTGTACCTTCTGTTGTTCCAAGGTGGATTAATAAAATTCTCATCTCTATTTTATGAACACGATTTTCAATCGATAAAATGCAATTGTAGAAACTGACCTGTAATCACCTGTATGCTACATATTGCTTTGGCTGTGTAGTTTTACCATGCTATAAACTCTTATTTAAATCGAAACCTACGTGCAAGTAAGCCTCACTAGATGCAGTATATCCAAAATAGTATTTGTTGAGAATTCATTTAAGCCAAAATGACTCTCCCTTACTTGGTCTCTCTTGATTCCTCTGGCAAGGACTCGTAGGATAATTTGGGGGAAATCCAGAAAAAGAAATGCATAAGATTTTGCATAATGATGGATCAGAGATTCCTTTTCTCCCACTCTGTGCAAGATGTCAACCTCACTACCTACTATATCCATGTGTATTGTATAACACTTATGATCCTGCTCATGTATTCTATCATTGATCAATATAGGACGTGATAGTCTTTTAGGCCATGGCTTACTCAAAGAAGTGGGATTAAAATCACTAAACATTTCAGCAGAATGCTTTGCTCGAACAGGGATTCTTGTTTGATAAAGCATTGAACTCACATGAAATTAATCTACATAAAGCTATGCAGTTGAATCCTGGTAAAACATCATATATTCAAATATTTAAATATTATGTCTCCGCTCTTCAGCTCTGGTTGTTCATAAGGTGTAATTTCAAGGGCATAATCCAATAAAACATCATATATTTAAATATTCCAATGTTCTCACTGTTCTCTTAAGCTCTGGTTGTTCCCAAGATGTTACATTGATGTTGGAGTACAAAATTTCGAAGGCATACCTAAATTTGAAATTCGCTTGAAAACTTTTTTGAAATTTCTACCTATTCAAAAGACATGACAACAAAATAGATCGAGATCAGTTAAATGTATGTCTTGGGTGCCCATTATGGGAAAGGACATATCAAGTCTTTCAATTTTTTTAATTTATTTTTTCTTAAGGAATGATTATATTAGCAATAATAGAGGACATGATAGCCTTTTAGACCATGGCTTGCCAAAGAAGGGAGATTAAAATCATCAAACATTTCAACAGAGCCCTTTGCTCAAACATGGGATTCTTGGTGGAAAAAGCTTTTCAGTTTGCCTTATAATTTAATTCTCTTGGAATTAATCTACACATAGTTCATGGGTAAATTTTTAAGAAATACAAATTGTTTTTATATGATATTTTGTATAATTTAACTCGAGCCATTTTGCTCTCATATGGGTCAATTTAGATGGGATCTTGTACACTGATAATCATGAAATACAGGTGAAATATCATATGGATTGAACTCATTTGAGTAGTGGTTTAGAAGAACCCATCTCTCATGAGCATTTAGTTGATGCTCATAGGGGTGAAGCATCAAGACTTCTTGGGAGATCACCCATCCTAGTTCTACTTCAAATCAAGTGCACAGTTAACCATGGAGTTTCCTCCAAGATCAAGCCCACTTAGCATGCTACCCCATCCACAAAACATTTAGCAACTATATTTCCTTATGAACCATTCATTATAGATATCGTTAGTTCATTCATTCATATTAATGTGACGTTTTCAATATATCAAATTATATGATGTTTTATTAGGATTTAACCACATAATTTTTATTTATCTTTATCAATCTATATTTCATGATTAGTGGTTCACAAGAACCCATCATTCATGAGTATGAATGGCCCCATTTGGCACCCAATACTCCTCCAACTAAAGTGTACTTAAACATGGATTTTTTTCCAAAATCAAGTTCACTTAGCTTGTTACCCAAATTGCAAAACTCTCAACAAGTGATTTGCCTTATGAACCACTTATTGTAGAGTTCCCTAGCTCATTCATTTACATTTAGGTGGTGTTTTGTAGCGTATAATTTATATGTTTTTATTGAGATTCAACTATGTAGCATAGTGTATCATGCTCTTGAGAGATGGATCTATTTGAACTATTAATCATGAAATAGGGGTTAATAAAGATTGACTCAAAACTATGTAGTTCAATCCCAACAAAACACCATTTAATTTGATACACTATGGAAACACCACCTAAATGTAAATGAATGGGCTAGGGAGCTCTATAATAAATGTTTCATAAGGCACAACATGTGTTGAAGGTTTTATGAATGGAGTGGCAAGCTAATTAGGCTTAATCTTGTAGGAAACTCCATAATTATGTGCACTTGAGTTGAAGTAGTATTGAGATGGATTACCTTTTGGGAAGTCTTGATGCTTCACCCCAGAGCATCACCTAGATGTTATGAGTGCTAAGTGGGTGTTTCATGCTCATGAGAGATGGGTTCTTGTGAACCTCTATACTCATTGACATATGGGTTGATAAAGACAAATTAAAACCAATGCAATTGAATCTTAATAAAATATCATATAATTGCATAAACTATAAAACACTATTTAAATGTAATATTTAAATATAATCAAGCACACATTACTTCACGAACATTATGGAGAAAAAATGTCACATTCCACATGCAAGAGAAATGTAAACTATAATATTCAGTGCCATTTTAAATTGAAAAAAATGAAAACATTTAAAACAATAGATCTTGTGACAATTTGTAAAACTTAAAATCTACCATTTGTATTGCCTCTTTTGATAGCCATTATATTTGTTTGACTCCATTTTTTTCTGCATCTAAAACTAAACAAAACAATTGTAAATATGAAAAAATGTTCTCAATGACTCAACCCACTTCGCAATTTCATAAAAAGAAAAAAAACTAACACTTAATCTATTTGTATGTGAATTACACAACCCAATTAACTCTATCCTCAACTACAAATATAACTATAATAACCAAATCACTAGGAAGAACTTAATGCAATGTCTTGTCTTGGTATTGTAATAAACGAATTTCTCACGGTCATTATTATTATGAGACAAAATTTTATATATCAAGTAAGTTTCTTAAGAATAAAAAACATATATTAAGAAATTTCGTACACACCATTTACTCCTATTAGTGGCAACTTGTATGCACTAAAATAGCACACACATGATTGTTCATGTTGATCAAGTAAGAGTGCCAACTCATCGTTGCATATATGACATAAAGTGACCTAATGATAGTGTACAAGTTGGATTTGAGCTAACTCATTGTTGTGGGTGTGGTTGGAATTGATCTAAGGTTATGTATACGATGGATTCCATAGAAAGTAGAAAACATATGGCAAGAATATGGTGCTCTATCAAAACAAGTTGAGGGGTTCTTGGGATGTGATTAAAGGTGATACATGAAGCATTTTGTGGAGTAAAACGTGGAATGCCTTAATGAAGATTGTTTAATTGTTGATCATTGCATTTTTGCACTACATATATATATTTTAAGGATAATTACATGTTTGAAAACAATAGTAGTATGATTAGATGGACCCTCTGCATTTTTGCACTACATATATATTTTAAGGATAATTACATGTTTGAAAACAATAGTAGTATGATTAGATGGATCCTCTTCTAGTTTGTAGTTAGTGTACAATGTCTATTATTATGTTTCAATAATATAGTTTATCTATGTATTAATTGTTTGTTAGTTTTGGGTAGTTATAAGCGTCTGTTGGTCCATAGTTGTGTTCCTCTTAGTAATCATTGGATCCTTTAAATATATTTTGCATCATTAAGGAAATAAGTATGATCTAGTCAGATTAGTTCTAATCCTCGGCTAACTATGTTCTTCTTAGTAACCATTGGATCCTTTAATTATATTTTGTATCATTAAGGAAAAAAGTATGATTGAGTCAGATCAACTCAAATCCTTGGTTGACCATCTTTAGTCTACTTCTGTAATAACTTCATGTGTAAATAAAGATATACTTTTATTCCTATATTTGACATAAATTATTATTATTATTATTATTTTTAAAGAGGGGTAAACGCTTTTGATCCGGAGCTATGAATCAATGAGGTCACAAATGGGGGACCTCATCCCCAATGTAAATACTCAATAATTACACCCCAATGAGGTTTGAACCATGATGACAAGAACAACAACACAACAACTAAACCATCACACAATGCCACTATTGACATATAAATTATTAATTTTGTTAACTATTTCAAGTATTCATTTTTATTAGATATGAGAGTAAACATAGTTCACCTAAGATTTCCCAACAAATCTAGTCTTAATCTAGGACATATAAGTGTTAAAGTCAAATACAATACTTAAGATCAAAGTAGATAAATTGATTTGTTTGAAAATTTAATTGTCTTATTTGTTTATAATAATTGTCTTTGCTTTGGTTTGCTTGTTTGCAATTTTTTCAAATGTTTTGATCATGTTATTTTTTTGTGCCGAAGGAAAATCTAATTCAATTAAACAAGTGCGACTATGCTTTTTTTCGGATGTTTTGGGTTTTAAGTGACTTATTTGAATTAGTTAACTAATAATCAATCAAGTGATTCATTTGTTTTTGGTTAATCAAGTGATTAATTACTAGTTAATCATGCAAAATCCAATATGAATTTGTGTTGGTAAAGTTTGTATTGAACAAGGGCTACTTAGAAATTACACATTGAAAAAACTAAATTTTATTTATTCTAAATCAACTTCCTTGAGTCTCGAATTATTGTCTAAATTTTCTCTTTTTAAATTATTTACATACAAACTAAAATAACACATCTAATATAGAGTTTGAAACTTACAAAAATAATTGATTAAAACAATCAACACTATCCTAATTGAGTCTAAATACATAGGGGTGTGCAACTAGTTGTAGGGGGCTAGCTCTTGGTCATACCCAATCCACAGGGGCTAAACACTTGCACCATTTCAAGAAAATTGATTTGTTGGTGCTTGTTTCTGAAGAGATAATTCATGGTCTTAACTCCTTCCATTAATGACATTTAAGGAACATTTCCTCCAAAATAGCTATAATATAACAAAACCACCTTTTCGCTCCCATCAATAGTTTCCAACTTCTACATAATGGTTTGTATGTACATTAGTGGTTTTGGAATTTGATGAAAATTTGAGCATATTCTAGCTACATAGGAATACTTTGGTGCTAACATCATTAGGCCCTTGGGGGTTTGAGTCCCCTACACAATTAGAGTTTTCTAGTTTGCAGTCGAACTTCAAATGATTTGTTCTTGCTCATAAGATGCCCATTTTTTGAGATGGAGCAATTTTTGCATAATTCATGATGGTGTGGGTAGATTTCTATTTGAACTTATAGTTTTTCTAGAAATTAGTTTTCTTAGTGGTCTTGTTGCATAATTCTCATATGGGAAACTTTAAAGGGCCAAATTTGTGCATTCATACTTCTTTTGGGGCCCAATTTTTTCAAAAGTGCATATTTTTTTTCGCATAATTCACAAAGGTATCTTTTGTTTCCTCTTCTCCAGAAGAAACACATATTTTTAGTATATGGTCCTTTTTTGACATTAGAAGAATCCATTGTATGCACATTTAGATTTATAAAAAAACTAAAAATAAAGTCACATATTTACTTGTGCTTTTTGGGGATCTTGCACATCATGTTGTGTCATTCTTGTACTTGCACTATTTATAAAGTGCCATGGAGGATTTGTTGTGTGTGCTTTGAGTTAGCCATCACAACCTCATCTACCTTCATGCAAGTGTGTCTTGTATGAGTACACCTTTAATAATAATGTCATGAGAGGTTTGTTGTGTGTGCCTTGCATTCAAAACCTTTTATATCTTCATATTAGTATGGCTTGTACAAGCACACTTTGGTTAATTGTAGGTACATCATGTTGGTCCTTCTGTTGTTGCTTCTTTACCTTCTTACATTATATTGTGACACAATTTTAATGGATTTTTCATATTGTTAGTTTTATAGGGGGTATCACATTATTGATGTTTTTGATATAGGGAAAAATAGATTTTGAAGGGATCTAGAACCCTTTAACAAAAAAGAGCAAGGTTGCAGAAAAGACAACAAGTAGCCAACGAAAAAGACTAGCTCCAAAACAAGACCAATTAAGATTTACATTTAACATTTTTCTTGTGGGAGCAGAGAGTCATGTCAAAAGATGACGAGAGGATTTATCTTTTTTTCCCTTAACTATGATCCAACCATCTTCCACTTGCACCACCTTACCGTGCCACACCAGCTCGCCACTTTCATGAAGATGAAAGCCAGCAGCCAAAGTATTAGGGGTAACATCTTGATTCCTTTGCACAGATAAATAATTTTTTGAAGATCCACCAGAAAGGGAAGCTGAGGCACCTTCCCCTGAAATGGAAATCGTTGAATCAAAAGGGGAAGCCTTAGCGACCCCGCCTTTTGAGACGATCAGAGGGGGTGTCCCAAAACCCAGAGATTCAGAAGCAGCCACCTCACGAAATTTAGGGGTTTCTACAAGACGTTCAGTTTCAACAACCCCACCAGAAGAGACATCCGAAGGGGATACCTCACTAGTTTGTGATTCCGAGGCAACCACCTCAGAAAAGCTCCTACGTTGATCATCAGTCTTCTCAACCGTATAATGCTGTTGAGAGGCACCTTTCCACCAAGAAGTTGAAGCATTTTTCTCGAAACCACATTGTGCAGCAACATGACTTGTTTTAAAACATCTTCTACAGCGGAAGGGAATCCCTTCATAGTCCAAGGATTGAATCCAAGAATCCTTTGAAGTTTTAATTAAAATTTTAGCAGGAAGCCCTTTTGAAACATCCATTTCAACCAAAATTCGGGCAAAGGTGGAATGAAGTATGTTAGAAGTAGCAGCATCTACCAACAAGAAGTCACCTAGGGCATCACCCACTTCTTCCAAAAGGGGGTCAAACCATAAGTGGAGGGGAAGGTAAGACATCCGAACCCAAATTGGGATCTTGCTAAAAGTTTCAGAACCAGGGTTGAAATTAGCACGCCAAGGCTTAATCATCAACAAAAAATTATTCTCCTAGCTAAAAAAATTGTCACAAAAAATGATGTTTCTGTCTTGAGCATTGTCAAACTTAGCCACAAAAAACCCCTTAGCCATGGGGAAAATAATTTTTTTACTAGAGATTAAAGGCTGCCATTCCTTGGAATTGACAAATCACTCCAGTCTCGGTGAGCTCAGAAATGTTCTCCTCTATTTCCTCTTTTGTCTCCGCCTTTAGATCCACTGAAACAACAATGGAGACAGGGACGAACCCACCAGACGAAGCCCGCCCATTCCAGAGCCACGCAGAAGATCTGGCCACAGCCAAATGGTCGCCGCCCCTGCAACGACCACCGCCAGGTCCCAAATTAGAAGCATTCGTAGTAAGAGCTTTGCCGCCATCAATCTGGGAGCCATTCTTGCCACAGACGCCCACGCCAAAAGCACCCTACGATTGAGAAGCATGGGATGCCTGCAAAGGGTTTCCAAGAGAAGCACGAGACACCGCCATTATAATTTGAAGCAGAAAACTATCATATCATATTATTGATGTTAATGCTTCCTCTGTTTCATTTTTGAGTGAATTATGTATTTAGTTTTTATTATAAATTCAAGTAGAGTCAAATAGAAGCTTGCAAAATTTTATACACATAATATTGTGCTTCCATTACTATCTTTCATATTCCATTCAATACATATTTATAGGAGTGTTATCTCCTAAATTATAGGAGAAATAGTATAACCTCCTATAGCCATTTCATTCTATAGACAAGTTGTTCTAACAACTTGACTATTATAATCTCATACAATAATCTTCACACATGATATTCTAATATTTGACTAACAAACCATAACAAAGATATCTAATTATATATTATTCCTAACACCCATAATAAATATGTGAGTTATTGACACATTATTATATTAACCCATTTGAACACTAACATGAATTTCTAATGGTTTTTATTCCTATGTACTAGGTAGATGTAATGATTGGTTACCAATGTATTTTGGTGCGATGAAACATATACCATATAGATACTTCTACATACCTATTTATGGAGACCACCTTTTGTCTTATTTAGTTGATCAACATTCTTGAGACTATTGGTATTTATATTTTCAACTATCAATTATTGCCTGTTGACATATAAGCATTGTTTGAGTACTACCATTGGTGTCACTCAAGCATATTTGTGCCTCTTTGATCTTTATATTAATCCTAATAATAGTGGAGTTTCTCTAGTTCTAGCAATTGTTCATTAATGATTTTTTGTAACTTCTTCATGGTTCATGGAGTTCTTCATGTTCATAATCTTTAAGGACATCTTTTGAAGAGGTTTCTTAGTCCTCCTCATGTTCTCTCTTTTGGGGAGGAGTTTCTTCCTATGAGTTTTCTCCTTTTTTGAGAGATCTTTTGTACATGGGTTCCTCATCAAGTCTAGTTTCCAAGACCCATATTTATATTTGTTTGTTCCTTCCTAAGTTGCACTTAAGGGGGTGTTTGTGTGAATAGTTTTATTTCTTAGCCAAATACCCTCTTGGGTCCTTTTCACAACTTTTTAGTAAAGTTTACTTAGGGAATTTACCTTTTATTGTTTAAGTCATAAGATTAAGACAATGTCCATAATCGTATGTGTTCTAGGTTTCACCCTTGCCTACATCTCGTTAGAAAAAACACTCCTTTCCGTCGGTATTTTTTATTCACAAGTGGAGGCTCAAACAGGTAACAAGTTTGAGCAGCGCCGTCCGGTTGGAAGCCGATCACATAAATCATGTCATGCCAAACTGCAGCACTTCTAACACAATTGAACCCTGCAGGCAGAGATGCCACTTGCTTCCATTCATTTCCCTTTGAATCGTAGCTGAATACTCGCCCTTTGTGAAATGCATAGACGCCCCCAAAAGCTGATATACAAGAGCAAGAACGAGGGCATCCCCAAGCAGACCACATGCTCTGCAGAGTAGTCCAGATCTGTGTATTGGGATCAAACACGTGTGCACTCTGCTTGAATCGTCCCTGCGCCGCACTTTCGTAACTGCTAATCGCATAAAACTTGCCATCAATGAATGCCCCGGCCAAAAAGATCACTGAGCTTGGGCATTCATGCTTTTACATACATGCCAAGATGCTCCAATCACACTGGAACAGAGTCTTTCATGACTTCCGCAATGGTGCTTGTAGAAATCTTGTCTGTTCAGGTGCATAAATACCTTGTACCTGTATACTTTTATGTCTTTGAATTTTCATGCCTACTATTTATTTGACTATTTGTATGTGCGTATTTGATATTTCCAAACACTTTTGACAGATCTTTTTACAAGTGGCATTGATATCCAAGCTGTTAATGTTGTAATCAATTTTGACTTTCGAAAGAATTCAGAAACCTATCTACATAGGGTATGTTGTTTTTTATAGAATACCAGGGACTGTCTTTTGAGAGTCTTCCAGAAATATGAAAACAATAAGCAATGTTTGATGGCATCTGCTTGTTTCATTGCATCTACTTTTATGCTAGGCTGTTGTATTTAAGTGAACCAAAATATTCATTTCACTAAATATTTTCTAGGTTGGATGCTCTGGTAGATTTGGTCATTTGGGTCTTGCTGTAAATCTTATTACATATGAGGATTGTTTTAATTTGTAAGTAATATCATGATCGTTGATGTTAACTATCATTAGTAGTGTGGTTTGGTCTGCTTTTTATGCAATGCACATTTTCATGACTATTTTACTGCAGATATAAGATTGAGCAAGAACTTAGCACCAAAATCCAGCAAATACCACCACAAATAGATCAAGATGTTTACTGCAAATGATTCTGTTTAAGCATGAGTATATGCAAATAGCTGATGCGAAGAAGAGTGTATATATTTTACACTACTCTTCTTTTCATGTTTATTTCTATATATTTTTCTATTGACGTAATCCTTGCACCCTCCTCGTGCAAGTGCTAGTTTATTATAAATTGACTTCCTTGAGTCAAATTAAAATATGAATTTCCCTTTATATGAAATACTTACATACAAATTAAAATAGCGTGTCTAATATATATTTTGGTGCTCCTAAAAAATAATTGATAAAAAAATAGTAAACAATCTCCTAAATCTAGTCACCTTACATATAATTTTTTGAACTAGGTGATTAAAAAATAAAAAATAAAATTAAAGGTCAAGAAAACACTTATCCTAAAAATAGTGACTTTCTTCAAAAACATCAAATAATTAATAAATAAATAACCTATATTTAGTTTTCTAAACATAGTTTTAGACTATTGGATCTAGGTTCATGGGTGGTTCCAAGGGCCACTAAAATAGTAATGATTTAGATTTTGCTTGTTTGTTGTTGGTTTTTCTTGTCAACTTATTTTCATAGTGAATGCTAGAGGAATGGTGCATGGTTCTTATATTTTTTATACCATCTATAGTTATGCTATAGGTCACCTTCAAGTTACTTCAATCCTAAATCAAGTTACTACATATTATTTTTTAGTGAAAATAGTTGTTTAAAAAATATGATAGGAACTCCATGTGTAAAACTACAATCTTTACAAAGATTGTGTATCATGTTATAAGATTAGAGCATCATGGTACAAGTTGAATATGTTAGTGTGAAAAGATATATTATTAAACTAGTTAGCTTTTAGCTTACTCAATAGTCCTATTTACACTACACTTAAGCTCACTTAGAGGTTATCTAGACTTTTGTCTCACCTCCTGTAGACTCACCAAGTGTCCCAACACTTGTCCATAGAGTCCTATACTTGTTTCATACTTGGAGGGGTAATCAGAGTTTGACTCCTACTTTCTCAACTCTTCTTACTTGCCTTTATAAGTAAGGCTCATTTGTACATTTCAACACACCACATGCTTATGATATTTTCTCATTTTGCATAGTTCATTTATGGATTGTTTTGAGTTTGCAAGCAGATCTTGACTACTCCAACATAGTATCAAAGCAAACTTGCAAATCCAATCCATTTCTCTTTTGAACTTATGAGGGTTGTGGACATCAACTCTTAAATCGTGCCTTCTAGAGAAAAAACAACATTACGGTTGAGCTTAGAAGGGTCGAGAGATGAATTTTCATATATAACACTTGTATTTTTGGTGACAAATAAATTTTGAAGGTTTTGGAGGCTCATCCATGGATGGCTGTATTGAAATTCGTACATACGTACAAATGTAGTAATGTACTGTACCAACAAGCTACCTCGACCTTTTTTCCTCGATTCTTGTGCATTCATCTCAAAATCTATGTTGTCTCGATCTTTGTGTAGCAATTTTTTAAATTTTTTTTATTGATTTTTGTAGGGTACAATACTATGTAATGATGATGTCAACAATCAGCGTGCATAGTACCATGCTGACATCGTCATTGCACAATCCAAACCCCCTGCCCCCTTGTTGGGTGGTTTTCAATTTTTCTAGTGGTTTTGAAAAAAGAAGAAGTGGTTTTGGAATATTCTGGCCATGAGGAATATTATGGTGGATTTTTGGAATATTCCACTACTAACATCAACATGACATCATGATTTTTCATCCCCAAGTTTGCCCCTTCACCGTTGGTCTATTTTGATTTTTGGCTCAATTTTAGGAGCTTTATTCTCGAGCATACAGATGTCTCTTCGAGTGAATTTTTTTCATTGTGTATTTTTTCATCCTCTATCTATTGGTATGATTTGTTTTGCAGTATGATGTATGGATTTTCTAAAATAATCATATTTTCAGAAGACACCCTATACAATTCCTATTTTTGGAACTTCAAAGGGCTTGTTTGGGCTCATATAGACTCCTTTTTGGGTACATTTTTTTAACCTACATGATTTTTCGGGCTCTACATAGTGGTGATGATAATTTTCATAAATATGTTTTAGAAATTTAAATTCTAAGTATGCCTCTTTTGAGGTTTTGTACATCAAATCCACTTTGTGAAAACGGTAATGCACTAAAATAAAGTGTCATATTACTGTATCATTTCAGGGGGGTCATGATTTGAATAATAGGGGTTTTCATTTTCTGTTTTTGTCATTTTTTTAAGGTTTGAAATACATACTTGATATATGTTTTCATTGTACACCTCATGACATAAACGGGTAAGAACTCAAAATAGCAAATGAATATGTAAATGCACTCATATAAAGTGCCACAACGATTGAATATGTGTTCCTTAGGGAGAGAATTTTGAACTTACAATAAATTATAAAGTGTAACGGGGGGTTGTGTAGTGCCTTGATTTGTCATCACATCAGTGGATCCTTGCAATGTGATGGAAAATCAAGGCACTACACAACCCCCATTACACTTTATAATTCAGTGTAAGTACAAAATATGCACATTAATGTCTATCAAATATAAAAAGAAGAGTATATGATACAATGATCAAGTCTTGCATATATAGGCAAGGATGAGGAGGTAGGAAGGTAGGACTGAACTACTGACTACCCCTCTATAGGTGAGACACTTGTGAACTCACTTGACAAGTGGGTGAGCATTTGTCAATAGGTGTCTCAAGTCATAAGGACACATGTTTCAATGCTATGAAGTGAGACAAAAGAAAAGGAAAACTATTTTTAGTTTCTTGTACATCTTTTTTGACCTGATGTTGGGTCTACATTCTTGTGCACACTTTTGTGCCAAATTCCAATTAGTCTACCTATACCTCTTCCTTGTCAACATTAAGGGGGGAATTATGACATTGTTATGCTAATGCTTCATTGGTTTCAATGAAGCAATGGAGGAACCTTCTACTTTTTAGGGGTTCTCATATACCTTTTATCTTTATCTCTTCTATGGGGGGATTGTTTTAGTGGATCATATTTTGTGAAATTCTAGTACTTATGTAGAGCACCATGATGCACATTTTAGTAGTGTACTACATGTCACTCGTATATTTGTTGATCGTACTCTAGAA
Source organism: Sequoia sempervirens (assembly GCA_007258455.2). NCBI lineage: Eukaryota > Viridiplantae > Streptophyta > Pinopsida > Cupressales > Cupressaceae > Sequoia > Sequoia sempervirens. The sequence goes on from VDFB02350996.1 coordinate 111,187, forward strand.
TCATAATACTATTTGCATCTTTAAATTCATAGAGTTTGATTGTCTTTGTGCCATCTATGTATTCATGGTTGAGTAGTGTTCTATATGCTCACTCATGCAGTGTTTTATATCTCTTATCTTGATCTATATTTCTTGAAGGTTTGTTGATTCCAACAGACACTAGTTCATCTTTGGCAGAGTTTACAACTTCAACATGCTTCAAGAGTTCTTCATCATCACGTTCTTATCTTTATAGGACATCTTTTGAAGAGGTCTTATCCTTCACTTTCTCTTTTGAAAAAGAGTTTTGTTTCCATTGGGTTTTCTCTTTTTTTCCCCATTCTTCTCACAGGAAGTCATCTCCTAGTTACTACGCCTTTCTTTTGATTTCTCCTGCCTGCGAAGTTGAGGCTGCACAGATGTGTCTTTTATGAGACTGAATAGAGGCTGAGTATGATGTGAGCAAGTCGATTTGGAATACCAAGTTTTGAGGCGCCTTTGAAGAATGTGCTGTGTGGAAGATTAATACCTGCTAGTTTTATGAGGTCGTGTGGTACCAGATCTCACCAAAGTTGAAAGTAGCCGCGTGCACTTAGCAATGAGTATTTGGCATTGAAAAGTTTCTTCCTGTACCTTTCCCTGCTATTATCGACCTCTTCAACGGCCCTTCACTGATCTATGATAGAATTTCAACCACCCACATAGCACTCCGAGTCAAACTCCAGTGATTTGTCCCAGTTGGCTGGGTTGTGTTAATACTCCATCGGCTTCATCAATCTTATTTCACGGACCTCAAGCTCCCAACTGCCTGTAAACAACCAACGTCTCCCTCAATCCATGCAGTCCATTCACCTAGACAATTGTATTTATTTTTTGGCACTAATTGTCACTAAAATTCAGTTGTCAAAATTTCATAAAGGGGAGGGTCAAATAAAATAGTAAAAGGGGGTTTTTTTTCATTTTGCATAACTTTCAAATGAGGGGTCAGATTTTTGACAATGAATAGTCTCTTGAAAGCTCTTTTCATGCTAGGTGTTTTAGTATTAAGATGTTTTAGATTTGTTGTTGTTTAATTGCAAATTATAACCTCCAAAGTCAACATTGTAAGCAAATTTTGATGGGTACTAATTTCACCCTAGTTATTGAAATTTTGCAAACTTTATTTTGATTTATGTTAGAATTTCACAAGGAATTTGAATATACTTGTAATTTTAAGATTTGGGTTGCCATTTTTCACAAAATTGTAAAAATATCTGTAAGTTATAAATGAAAGATTTTGGCATCCGATCTTCACATCTTGTAAAATTTTCTTGCACATTGTTTTTGGGGAGGAGGGGGAGGGGAGGGAAGGGAGCGAGGCGGGGGAGGGGTACAATCAACACTAATCTTTTTTGGGGGGGCTCTATGAGTGAGGGGGAAATCTAGGTATTTTTGTTTTTTGATTTGTTGGTTCATATGATCATGTCTCTCACACTAAATTCCTTTCATTTGAGTATTCTTTGTAATCCTCCTAATAAATGGAAAATCAAATATATAATTGTGGGAATAAAAGAGATACAATATAAGAATGTAGGTTTCGTCGAATTGAGAAACTAGAAAAAATTCTTCTTAGTCATGGTATTTCCTTACTTGATCCTCTAATTCCAACACATGCAAAAACATCATCCAGTATCACTCAAACATCTTGTGAGACATTATCATTTGGGGATAAACAATGTAGTCTGATGACTTGCATTGATATCTCGTCTACCATATCACTTATTGCTACATTTGAATCTAGTATTGACTCATTCATGAGTTCTAGTGATTCTTTGCATTAGGTTATTGCTTTCGTCATTCAAAATCCATCCCCTAGGGATGCACATCTACCAGACATCAAATGTTTGTTTGTAGAATCCTGGATTATAGATTTGGATGACACCATTGAGGACATTCATCTTCTATTTGATGACAACTTTTATGAAGTTGCATCATTATTGCCATCTTTGGATATTGCTCTTGTCTCACCTACTTCGGCTTTTATTGTGACTAACTATGCAAAAATTCATGAGTTATCATCATTTGCAAGAGTATTAGTGTGCGAACCCTTTTCCTAGTACCTGCAAAACAACATGAGTAAACAAGTTAACAAGGAATTGCAAGCTAAAACAAGGATTCCCCATGAAATCCATTTGCAACTTCAAACTAGGAAAGAAAATAACAAAGAACACAATGAAAATGATAAAACAACGATCAAATCCTAATTAGAAAAGAAAACACATGATCCCATGGGGGAATTGGTGCCAATTTGATAAGAAAATTGGCCCTTTCCCAATTCCTAAGTTGCAAGCTTGATATGTTGATGAAGATTTGATCCACTTTGTTGATGTTGAAGAATGCTTCAAGCTAAAATCTGCAAAACCTAACTATGACTCAATGATAATGGATGAAATTCAAGAGATATTTGAGCATGGTAACTTTGCCTAAATTGTGGATGATGAAATGAGGATACGAGCTCTTTATTTATAGAATTCCAAGATGGATGAATGTCCAAATTTGAGCAATGTGGGACTAACATTCATCCAATGGCATGATGCCACTTGTCAAGCTATGAATGGATGGAGGATGTGCAAGATTTGGGGTTTGTGCCAATAAATGCATAATTTTGAATTTCAAATTTGTTGAAATGACATGTAAGAGGGAAGGGAAAATGCAATAAATGCCACTTGGCTCAAGGCAAAGGACATGTAAGATGAATTTATTGCCTTGTTGGATGTACATGTTGACTTGGAATTTTTGAATTCAAATTGAGAGAATATTCTAAAAGATGCCTTGTGAGGAAAATAGGGATTTAATAAATGAATTAAATCTATTTTCATGTGCAACTTGGATTATCTAGAGGATGTGACATGAGATGAGATTAAATTAATCAAGAATTAATTAATTTAATGAGAGAGGTTAGATGATGTGACCTATTTGATTCAAATTTATGGATTTATTTAAATCAAATAAGAGAGGAATATGACCAAAGATTTAATTAAATAAGGATTTTGATTTATTTAATTAAAAGAGATGGTGTTAGATTAAATCAAATAAGGTTTCAATTTATTTAATTTAATGGGTAGACTTTAGAGATTTAATCAAATAAATTGATTATTTAATTAAATAGGGATAATTAGATCAGATGGATTGATTTAATTAACAAAAGAGATTGACTTAATTAGATAAAATGATTTATTCAATTAAGAGAGGAATATTGATGAATTTAATCAGATAAGGAGGTTTGATTAAATGGTTAGACCGAGAGATGATTTAGGAAGAAACGATGTTAGTAAGTTAGGATAAAAAACACAATGTTAATTAGTATATTTTACGTGTCTACATTTTGCCCCTCTTTGAAGCAATGCACTCGTTGCGTTGGTTCAAAGAATAAACGATCTCGATCAAAGCCAATTTTTTTTATATTTAAAAACTTGCCCCATCGTTGCATGGCGAGAGAAAACATGCCATTATAATGCCCCCTCGAGAGATTGGATGAAAATTCTAATTTTTTGGGTGATCTCGCAAAAAAAAGGTGACAAAGTACCCGACAAGTTTGAAAGGGGTCCGAGAGGCTAAAAACGTGTCTAAACGCAATAAAACGATGAAAAACAAGCCTCAATCGGACAAAAGCAGTTCGAGGGTCCAAAGCCCTAGTAGGACAGCTATTCAGGGTTAAAAAAACCCTAATTTTTAGGCTTAAAAGGGGCCTAAGGGGTCACTTTCAAGTCATTTTCACACAGCTCCGCTAACAACCTTGAAATTTGAGCTCTGACCCTCTGGCGATATGGTGCAACGATAGCTTCCCCTACACATCATTGATCGAGTTCGGACGTACCAGCGGCCACCTGGCATCGGGGCACCGGTATGTGACCCTTACCCAAGCCTCGTACTTTCATTTAATGCTTTAAAGGGGCGGCTCATCTGCAACGACACTATATAGCGTCGCTCAACATTCAAACTGCGCTGCGCGGTGCTGTTTTGCGCCGCAGCGGTGTAGTTCGGAGTTTAAAAACTTCGACGTTGGGCTTGGGCTCGGCGGGTCGGTTTGATAAAGTTTACGCAATGTCGCCCATTTTACGAAAACTGCGACGCTGGAAGGGAAAGTGCGCGGCGGCGGTGCCATTTGGCTCTTTTTGGGCTCGAGCGTCGGAGTTTGAGTAAAATAAAACTGCGACGCCATCACAAACTGCGCCGTTGGGGAAGTTTCTAGAGCGCTCGACCAGGAATTTTTCAAAATTTTTAACATGTTGACCTTCCTTGATGCAGGATGCAGTGAGGGAGCTCTACTCTCAGGAGCACCGGTCACGAGATTTGGCTAGCGTCTTGCGGGACCTGAGCAACAGGGACCAGGATCGACTCGGGGTTGCAGGGTTGTGGCACATTGCCTACGCGGCACCCGTGCGCACTCACCTAGGGATGTTATCAGCGCTGGCCGAGAGGTGGCACAGCGAGACGTCATCATTTCATCTCCCCACTGGCGAGGCCACCGTCACTTTGGAGGACGTTTGGCGCATTCTACGATTGCCTATTCATGGCCGACAAGCGTTCTTTGATATGGACGAAGGACGCGAGGCCTGCTACAGAGTCCTCGCCACACAGGACATCATCTTCTATGAGGGGCAGATAGAGTTAGAGCGATACATGTCATATCACCTCCTTACCGCTGGGCGGTTGCAGCCATCATTTCGGGTCTCGTTGTCCCAGACAGACGAGGGCGATATTTCAGTCCCAGCTAGGGATATTGCTGGGAGCGGATGGTCTGAGACAGGCCGGTTCACTTCGCATGGGGGTCTGTTCTCCTAGCTTCGCTTTATAGGGACCTCCATGAGTACATATACATGAACGACAGAGCACTGGGGGCTGGAGTGACCTTACTTCACGTCTGGGCGTGGGAGCACATTTCTGTGCTATGTCCACATGTTGTTCCAGTTCTGATGGGAGCAGATGATGCCCTCGTGGCACGATACTAAGGCAGTGTGTCCTTTACACACACTCGAGAGCATGGGATCCCCTACTGGAGGCGGGTCCTGGATGAGATGCTAGTTTTCACTTGGCGTCCATACCTTGGTCGGCCTGAATGGGTCGATGATGTCGATCAACTCTTTTATTGCCACTAGGACCAGTACATGCAGGGGCGGGAGCATACGATGATCGAGAGGTACCTGCCCAGGCACATGCAGCGTCAGTTCAGAGATCCACAGGATTGGTTCGATGACGCCTATGTGGCCATCTTTGCTCGCAGCATGACATAGGTGTCCTGGGGATAGTACATTCTTGCCTCCGAGGCAATCGACAGTTTTTGATAGTTGGCAGCCCGACCGTGGGCTTATGATTAGGGTTTGGCAGATCCAGGCACCACTCAGGCCTACAGAGACTAGTTTCAACCTCCACTTCGGTTCACTATTCCAGGTGATGATCCAGATGTGTGCAGAGTCAGGGGTAGAGGGGGAGGCCGAGGACGGAGAGCTGAGGTTCGACGAGATCCACCAGTTGTGCCCCCAGTCCCGCCAGGTCACAGAGATGTTCATAAGTAGGATCAACAGTAGGTGCCGCCAGTTCCACCACCACGAGCCGAGGGTGAGGTCAGCCCCATGTGAAGCCATGGGTAAAACTAGTAGGACAGGCAGATACACATGACACCTTGATTGCGCAGCTACAGGCCCAGGTTCAGGCAGTGATAGCAGAGAGAGATCAGGCGAGGGCTGAGAGAGAGTAGCTTAGGGCCGAGAGGGATCAGGCCATGCAGCAGAGACAGGCTGTAGAGCTACAAGCAACCATTGAGCTAAGCCGCAAACATCAGATAGAGAGCATGACAACCTCCTCCTCCCAAGGTATAGTGTAAGTTCAATCTTACAGGGATGCTATCCGAGAGGCGGAGTATTATCGGCGGTCCTATCATGAGGCCGTACCCAGGGCAGAGTGGGTCCCAAAGTATTTAGAGCGGGCCAACCATAGGCCAGCTGAGGGTCATGGTGACAAGGGCGAGGGAAGCATTCACAGGGACCGAGCCTAATTGAGATGATATGATACTTTTTGTGCCTTATGGGCTCATTTTTGATAGCTCGATGGGCCTTTTGTCTAATTGACATATATGTACAATGATCCGATTTATTCTTTGTACTATGACAGTGACATTATTGATGATATATATGAGCCGATTTTGATGCGATGTACCGTGTTCTCTTTTATGCATGGATGGTTTATTTCTATATGCTTTGCAGTGATGTCTTTATGGATGCATTTATTTTTGATCATGCATGCGCTATGATTATGACTAACGGATCTATGATATGTAAATGTGATTGTCTATTTATGATTATGCAAATGCGATGGTCCGATATGTGACACGATATGATCCATTGTGCACATGCGAAATGATATGTAAATTGTGATTATGAAATGTTAATGAATGTATGCATATATGAATTGTTTGTAATGAATTTTATACGTGTATGCCTATGTGGAATGATTTATGCAATGAATATTATATGATGTTATTTATGAGATGATATGGATAATGAAATATGAAATGTGATGGTCGTAATATGCTGCAAATGAAATGGTATTAATGCATAATGAGATGGTTTTATGAGATGCTTAGAATAACCAATGTTATTATCCTAAACGTAATAAATGATGATGTATGTGATGCAATGATATGTTAATGCAAAGTGATATGCTGATGCATAATGTAATGTGAACGTAAAGTGGTGAGATGGTGTCATTTATGTTATGCAAGTATGTATGCCTAATGAATTAAATACTTATATACCTATTGTTTATGCGAAAAATGATTATGAAATTTTCTGTAGATGCTTATGTGATGATTTATATGATAGATGGTAATATGAAATGGTTATGAAATGCAAATGAATGTTTATGCAATGATTGATATAATGCCATGAGATGCAATGTAATGGGTGAAATGCACTGACATGGATGCACCTATCTATGAAGAATGTTTATGATAACCTGTTTATATGATGATAAAAATGCAATGCGTATGTTTCCTATATGATATGTTTATGTAATGCGTATGTTTCCTATATGATATGTTTATGTGATATGCTAATGATTTGTGGATGCAAGATTGATGGCAATGATGGTGATAATGATCAACTGTCATACTACCTTGTTAGTGTGGTTAGTAAGAAAAGAAGAATTCATTTCAACGAGACACAAGATGCAAATGTAAATGATGATGATGATGATGATTACTTGCCGAGGAATTGGGATTTTCAAAGGGCCAAATTTTCTTATGTTTGATAACACACGTGGTATGATGCATCAAGGTATAGAAAACCAGGATGATGTTGTACCCAGTGAGATGAACTTTGACTTGACCAGCATATAGGAGTATTCCTATTCACACCTGACATACAAAAACTTTGCTAGGATGCACTTCAGAAGTTTTAGGCACCTCAGACCAAAACACGGGAAGGTAAACCTATCCATGCAATAGTCAACAAGTTGCCCTAGACCTCTTCCATACATACCTAACAAAGCAAGTATTCACCGAGGTTATATTACAAGAACGTCCAACAAGCATAGCAGACAAAAGATAATGATCGTTGCCCCATTCCTATTTCTCTAAATCCTCTATTTTGGGATATCATTGAGACGTCCTTGGAATGAGTGCAAATAAGATAAGTCACAAGATAAAGACCAAGTAAACAAACAAATTGATGCTCTTCAATACCACTAACGGAAAGAGGATGTGTTTTCTAAGGATGATAACCGAAACTTATTACCAAAAGATAATGCCCATTGTAGGAAGGATTCATCCTAGGACATGTTAGTGGATGGCGGCACGTCATTTCGTTTATCCAAAGTGCTTTAAGGGATGATTGATATGGGACCAACTGGATGATGAGTTATCAATACGAAGAGATGACGAACTTGCTTATGCACTTGACTTAGGCTTAACACTTGACGTTTTGAGTTTTACTTTTAACCTGCTAGGATTGTTTCTAACTGTTTCACCAAAGATTGAGGATGACGATCAATTTATTATGGATGGTGTGATTACGGGTGCAAGCGAGATGAGGCAGATAGATTTTTTCAAATATTTGGATGTTTTTGAAGTTTTTGCAATGTTTTGACGCTATTTTTGGTATTTTTTGAGGTTTTTACAAATGTTTTGATTTTTGATTTTTCAAATGTTTTTGGGATTTTTCGAGATTTTGACCAAGAGAATAACCTAAGGACCTATCCTAGGGGTCTTGGGAGCTGATCAATAGATTAGCCTTGCCTACGTTATACACGCAGAGACCACGTAGTTCGACTGACGACTTGACCAATTTACAGATAATGATGTACATGACGAGATGTCAGTTTATTATGATAGACTCCTAAAGGACTGACCTAAGTGTCTCAGGGGATGATCAAAGATCAACCTTGCCTATGTTCAAGCTCAGAGACGACGTAGTTCGACAAGACGACTCTTTTTTTGATCTTTTGACTGACTTTTTGACTTGTTTTTGGATTTTGATATGTTTTGATGTTTTTGGATTTTCTAATTTTTCTGATGTTTTTGGATTTTCTGATTCTGAGGACTTTAAGATCATACACGAATCCAATCCAATAAGAACATTCCCCCAGTGTAATGTAATAGACTACTCCAATAAAGGCAGGACAAACTAACTTTGAGGATGGGCTGAGTAGTACTAGGAGGGATCATGATATGAAAACAAGACCAAGCTATGGTGCAGATGCAAGTGGATGGAGACTTGAATGCGATGGATGATGGAAGCGAAATGGAGGGATGATGTCAAACAAGCCGTACAGATCTTGGTGGATGGAAGATGCTTATTTACACAAGGCACCTATTTGCTAGGTTTTCACCAAGGTACTTGTCCAAAGTGCCACCGAAGTGGTTTTCACTAGAGGACGATTTTTCTCTTTACTATTTTCAATCCTTTTTGATTTTTCATATTTTTGATTTTTTTTGTTGTCACCAAGGCTTGCGTGTTTTAAGGTAACCATTTTAAGATATTTTCTAATTTTTGGATTTTTTGGTTCTATACCTTGAAAGATTTAGGCATAAAACTTTTTGAGATGGGAGCTATTCATGGCTCCTGCAGAGGTTCCCCTTCGAGTGTTGATAACTGATATGCCCCTGATTTGTAACTTGGTGATGACGAAAGGTCCTAACCAATTAGGTTCGAACTTGCCTTTGCTACTTAGGTTTGGGACATTCTTTTGATTCTCTTTTAAGACCAGTTCTCTGACTTGGAATGTCCTGCTTCTGATTTTCTTATTATAGCTTCTTTTGAGTCTATTCTGATAGACTTGCAAGTGATTTAAAGCATCTATCCATCTATCATCCAATAGCGCTAGCTCATTTAGCCTTGATACCCGGTACTCTTCATTCGTGATGAGGTTTTGCAGTGATATCCTGAGGGATGGAGCTCGATCTCAATGGGGAGTACCGCTTATGATCCGTAGACCAAGGAAAAGGGGGTGGTGCCAGTGTGTGTGCGGATGCTGGTTTGATAGGCCCAGAGGGCGAGATTAAGCTGCAAATGCCAGTCACGACTTGCGTCATTGACTATTTTCTTAAGGATTTTCATAATGGTTTTATTTGTAGCTTCTGCTTGGCCATTGCCCTGGGGATAGTACGGGATGGAAAAGCGATGTTGGATTTTAAATTTTTCGCATAAGTCGCTGACATCCTGATTCGTGAATGTTGTCCCATTATCTGAGATAATGGCTTGTGGGACACCATAGCAGCATATGAGATAGTTCAAAATAAACTTTGAAATTTGTTTCCTAGTTATATATGTCATGGGTATGGCTTCCACCCACTTAGTAAAGTACTCAGTTGCAGTTATGATGAATTTGTGGCCATTAGATGAGGTGGGTGTATTTTTCCAATGAGATCGAGTCCCCACTGCGAAAAGGGCCATGGTGTGATGATAGGATGAAGCTCTTGAGCTGGAGCATGGATGAGGTCCCCATGCTGTTGACATTGTAGACACTTTTTGGCATGATCATGTGCTTCTCTTTCCATTGTGGGCCAATAATACCCCATCCTCACCAATTTTTTGGCTATGGTCATTCCACTCGAGTGTGAACCACAGATACCGTTGTGTACCTCAGTTAGAGCGGTTAATGCCTCCTCAACGTTTAAGCAGTGCAGTAAGGTACCTTCTATGCTTCCATGGTATAGGGTATCACCTAGGATGACAAATTTGGATGCCTTTTTAACAAAGGTTCGTTTTAGTTTTGATGGTAGGTTAGTGGGTATGACTCCTATGCGAAGATATGTGTAGATGTCATGATACCAAGGATCGCTAGGACCAACGATTTCACACACATATTTCAATTCCAGCACCTCGAATGCAGGAACGAGAAGCTGCTCGACCAGGAATTCATATTTTGGAACGTTATGGGGGATGTCTAATAGGGATCCAATTGTTGCCATGGCGTCTGCTGCTCTGTTGTTGGTTCTAGGAATTTTCTCAAATGTTATTTCTAAAAAATATTCCTTGAGATTCTCCACCAATTTCTTGTATGGAGTGAGCTTGTCATCCTTGGTTTGATATTCATTAATGACTTGATTTATGATCAACTGAGAGTCTCCATACACTTTGAGAGCTATGATGTTCATGTATACCTTGGAATTTATGTTGTTCTAAATGTGCAAAATAACTAAGAAATGTAAATGACAAAATACCAAGGACACCTCAAGGTTAGCCAAAAGAGTGATAAATAATAAGGAAAATGGACGAAATAAGACACAAATGATTTCACCTTCCTTGCTGTTGATGTCTCCTTGATTGGCCCTTGTTTATAATTGATTGTGTGCTCCTTAGATGATTGCTTGAGTGACTAGATGCAAGATTAGATGTGCAAATGATTAACAAAGATGGCTAAATGATGGAATTGAGGATTCAAATGGGCAACATGTAGTTATAAAAATCCAAAGTGTTTTGAGAAGGCAAATTGACATCATATAATTGCTCCAAATGAAAGTGTTGTTAATGCCCTTGAGGAGTATTTATAGGAGAATTTGAATTCTCTAGAGAATTCAACGGTCAAGATTGCTTCAACAAGGCCAAGATGAAGGGCTATGGTGGGTTGAGAACCCACAAGCCCTCACATCTTGACATGTGGAGGGTGAAGTGGACAAGGGGATATGAGGTGTAAGTGAAGTGTCAAGAAGGTACATGAGGTGGAAAAAGACATGCACCTTGGGGAGTGGGGAGATTTCCACAAAAAAAGATTTCTTGTCCCCAAGTGGGAGTGAAAGGGACATTTGAGGAATTTTGGAATTCCTCAAAAGTCTACATGGGAAAAGGAAAGGTGGTTGGGGATATAAATGTGAATTAAAAATTCACATTCTTAGGATGATCTAGAGGATAAAAGGTGGGCTCCAAAAAGGTGGGACTTGGTCACATGTGGAGATTGTGACAAGTCCAAGGTTGGTCACATTGGAGATTGTGACAAGTCCAAGGTTCTAGAAGCCTTGGAAGGATGGAATGTGAATTAAAAATTCACATATAAAAGGGGAATCTAGGAAGAATAAAAATGAATTAAAAATTCCTTGGAGAATGATTAGGCTTAATTAATCAGTAATTAGAGGATAATTAGGGGCTAATTAGGATTAAAAGCCAACTTACAAAAGTTGGAGGATGTGACCCATCCTAATCAAGGATTAGGCATGTGCACATCCTTAATGAAGAGATTAGGAAATGGATTAGGATTAAATGACATGTTTATTTAATTCATTTGATGAAAAGAGGATTAAGGAGGGTAAGGTATTTAATTATTTAAAGACCTTAGGAATTTGGCAGAATTAAAGATATTAATTAAATAATAGTAATATTATTTAATTAATTCAGATAAGAGGATGTTTACAAATTTGGATGTCTACATTTTGCAGATGGTGTTACAAAGTTTATTTCAAAGAATATTAAAATATAGAACCTAGAAGAAGATGGTTAGATTGGAAAAGATGCCCCAGTCATCCAAAGGAGTGACTAGGAAGGGAAAAAGAAAATGATGAAAATTAGGGATGAAGGATGTAGGATGAAGGATGCCCCCTCGAGAGGACATGCGGGTTCAAGAGAACACGGGTGGGCTCTCGAAATAGATGATGTGATGCAAGGGGAGATGAGGAAGATGATGCAAGGTGATGGGGAAGAGAGTAAGTGATATGGAAATGGATGAAGCACAAATGGATTTGAGGACAAAAGGTGATGTTGCCCCAGTCAAGGTACAAGCCAAAATGGGTTGATGATGGATGGAGTGTTGTCAACGAGGGAATTAAGGATCCTGAAACAACACGAGGATAGGGAAGGATACATCCCGCTGAGTGGTATTGATGAGGGAAGGATACATCCGAAAACACCACTAAAGGATAGGGAAGAATACCTCTTGATGATGATGAAAGTGTTGTTGATGAGGGAAGGATACATCCCAAAACAACACCAAAGGGATAGGGAATGATACTAATGGAGGATGTTGATGAGGGAAGGATACATCCCAAAACAACACCAAAGGGATAGTGAATGACACTAATGGGTGATGATGATGGGTCAAGGCTGGTAACGATACTGGGGACAAGACCAAAGATATGATTAGATGATTCGGGCTAAATGAAATGGATGGGGATTGGATAGAGATAAGGATGGATGGGGGGATACATGCAAGATGATAGAATGGAAAATGAGATGCAATCCTACTACAATTTGCCATCTTTGGAGCACTGATTTTTGCTATAGCATAAGACACCAAGTGCCAAGGTATGTGGAACCAAGGCGGATCAGTGTCTAATGCATGCAACAAACACAACAAACAAGAAGGCTATCCCAACACCCCAAAGTTACGAAGACCTTGGTCGGGCCAGGTATTGAGATAACCACAAGCACAAAAGGATGCCCCAGCATAACACAAGACCTCGGGGATCTTGGTGGGTACTACATGGGACAACCAAGAAGACACAAGCAAACAAAAAAGCAAGACATGCCCCTATGTTGACCAATCAAAACACACCATAATACGATGGATCATGGCGGCCTTGACAAGTGATGATAGGGAGCTCAAATGATAAACAAAATCCAAAAGTATCAAAATATCACAATCAATTTCAAACATCCTTTGTCATAGGATCAAGAGGGTGGATGGGATTGATGAGGTCTATTAGGAAGGATGCATCCTGTTGAGACCAAAGATGATGGATACTAAACTAAAAGATCGTTATGATGTGGGATGTTCAAAATCGATTGGATCTCATGATACAAGTGGCTCTTGTTTGTTAAGAACTAGCTAGATAAGGGCATAGCTTGATGGCACGACACAAGGAAGACAAGACATGGGACTGACACACCCTAAATACCTAGGGGCTTGGGGGCCGATCAAAGATTAGCCTTGCCTACGTAAAAGCGCAGAGCCCTCGTAGTTCGATAAAAGGCTGACGAATGACCAAGATGGAGACCTTGATGGATGGTAAAGATAGGATGGACAAAAGGAGTAAAGACCGATGGTGGATGATTGAAGAGCAAAGTGGACAATGAAGATTGATGATGGAACCCCGGGGGCGAATCAATGATCGACCTTGCCTACGTGAAAGCGCAGGGGCAACGTAGTTCGACAAGACCAAAGGCAAACAATGGATAAAGGATGATAAGATGATAGGATAAGTGGATAAAAAGATGGGACCGATATGACAAGAGAGGATAGACCTGTTGGATTGGATAGGATGATGATTATCACATAAAACTTAGGGATGGGATAGTTATCCAAAGCAGTAAAATGACTTGGGAGATATGATAGATAGATGAGTGATGAAAAGTGATAGGGGATTTGAAAGATGTGCAAACAAGAGAAGCAGGAGTGATGACGATTAGATAAATGGCATTGGGTTGAATGGGGGGGAGGCCTATAGCCAGATACCAATGACAAGGGATTGTGAGATGGGATGAGATGGGATGAGGATAAAGATGTCAGATTGAATAGAGATATCGGGATGGGGGAGGGGAGGGATTGTTTGGCTGGATGGGAATATAAGGATTGGGAGATGAAAGGGATGCTAGGATAGATGGGGAGATGGAAGGGATGCTATGATAGATGGATACGAAGATATAGATGGGGAGATGGAAGGGATGCTATAATAGATGGATAGGGAGATGAAGGGATGTTGTGATGGATGATGTCTCCAAGGACTATGTCACAAAGGAAGCAGATGCCCCCACTCTAGATATGTCATATATGAGGAGGCATGAGGGATGGAAAACAGGTGGATGGGAAGATAAACGAGATAACTAGATGAGGATAGGATGGGTGACTAAGGAATATGAGAGAGCATGGATGAAGGGGATATATACCAATAGGTGTCCAAAGCATGCATAGGTAGGTGCCCCTATTTTGATCAAGATCACAAGAAGGATGGAGAAAATGGAAGATAAATGGGATATGATGGTAGGATACAGAAGATAGGTGGGATGGGGGGATTTATGAAGAGGGCGGATAACGGGAAGACGGGTGCATAGCTGGAAGCATAGCGGATGGAGGGAACGCATATCAGGAAGTTGCCCCCAAGTGCAGATGGGGATTTACGCATGATGCCTGTTTGGCAGGTTTTCATCATGGTGCTTATCCAAGGCGCTTGTTTGCCAAGTTTTCACCATTGGACGAATTATTTCTCTTTACTATTTTTTTTTTTTCTTTTTTGGATTTTTGTGGATAGCAAGGGGATGAAAATGGGTAAGGATAGGGATGTTGATAAGGGGATTTAGAAGACAAGCGATAAGGATATGGATGAAGGACTCAAGCATCAAGTTCCATACTAGGTAGTAAGAGCCCATGTTCAAACCGACTATTGGATGTTGGTACAACCTTATGCAGAGGGAGATACATGGGATAATGGATGGGATGCGAAGGGTATGGATGGAATGATGGGGTGGATATGTGATGGGGAGATGCGTTCAGGACCAACATTGGCACATGTGGTGGTGGATGTGAAAAGATAAGAGGATTAAGGGATGGAGAATGTGGGGATAATGGAGGAGATGGAATGGTGAATTTCGGGACATAGGGACCCAAAACAGACATAGGAGATGAAAGGGGTGTATGATGAGCTTTTGGATTAGCGATTTTGGACTCTCTTATAGATTTTTCATGTGATGGCATTGCATCTTTTTTCTTTGGGATCCACATGGTTTTGATCTTTGCTTTGGCGGGCCTTTGCGGCCTATAGATTTGATTTTGCTTTGCTTTAACATGTCTTTTAGAGGGGACATGGGAAGCTTTTGATTCATGTGGATGTTTAGATTGATGCATTTTTTCTTTAACAGCCAAAGTGCTTTTAGTAGCAATGGGATGGGTGTGAGGAAATGGACGATATGGAGTGATGGGGATAGGAGAATGGGGATTATGTGTAGATGGAGGATGTTTAGGTATGTGCCTTTGGTGATCCTGACTAGGATGTTTATGATGGATGACATGGATAGGTGATGAATGGATGAAAGGATGAGATGGAGGAGGTGATCTTGGGATATATGGACCCAAGATGGATGGAGGAATGAAGGATGGGATATGGTGGATGGAAGGATGTAAGGACCCAAAATGGATGGAGCAGAGGAAGGGGGAAGATGGACAGTTGTTTTGAGGTGATACGATAGAGGAGGAGGGATGGCCACATATGATCTGGTGGGGTGATGGGAAGAGCCAATATTTCTTTTGGAAAAGGCTCGTTGAGGACGTCTAGAGGTTGTACCAACATTTTTGGATTGTGAGTCATGAGTAGTACATCCAAGACCTTGCAGGATACAAATGTTCTTTAGCTTGGATGGGCTCTATAATACCTTGCTCATGAAGGCCTAAACCTTTTCCTTGATAGTTCATTCTCTTGAGTATTCGATCTAGGACAGGATTTTTGTTATTCTGGAAGAATGATGCGAGTTCATTATTAGGTGGAAGAGGAGGGTTGGTGTATATACTTTGTTTTTCTTCTATGAGGAGACCACCATGGAGGAATGTGAGAGGACCAAGGGGATATGCAAGTGGTGTGGGGATAGCATTTTTAGGCGATGATGGGGGATCATGAGAAGGAGATGATGGGATAGCAACATCAAGAGAGGGAGTAGGGGCCATGATAGGATCTAGATTTGTGGTAGTAGGCTTATGCGATGGAGATGGAGATGGAGCAGTGGAAGTTTGAATGACAAGGGGATCATGGGATGGAATGGACGGGGGACTATGATCTTGAGGTGGACTAGATGGGATGGTAGGATCTTGATCTGGAGAAAGGGATATGTTGGCATGCTTTGGATTAGACTCTTGGCATGACTCATCATGTGCGAGAGGCATGGTAATGGCGTCTTGTTGGGACTCTTCAAGTGGGGAATATGGAGGGACAGAAGATCCATGAGGTTCATTGGAATGGGTTTTGGTGCTACTAGGAGTGGGAGGAGTGGATTGGATTTGGGTGGATCTAGGAGTAGAGGGAGTGGATTGGGCTTGGTTGTCTTCGACGGATTCGGTGGTTCTCATAGTAGGAGATGTGGGTTCAATGGATTTAGTGGGTTCAATGGTTTCAATGGTTTGATCAGTGCTAGGGGTGGTAACATCAATAATAGGTGTGGCATGGAGAAGGGTCTCACCACTAGTGACCGTGGATGATGGATCTAGATGGCATGGTTCCACGACTTCAAGATGTGGAGTTGGGGATGGATTCTTTGTAATGAGTCCTCGGAGAACTTCTGAAATGAGAGACTTGCATATGGTTGGCTTGGTTGGGGTGGTAGAGATGGATGAGGGATTATGGAGTGGTGGACTAGGGTTAGATGGAGGAATGGGATTGAATGTAGGACTATGAGTAGATGGGGGATTAGGATTGGATGGAGGACTAGGAGTAGATGGATGAATGGGATTGGGTGGAGGGTTAAGATAAGGATATTGGAGTGGTGAATTAAGATAGGGGGACATGGATTGTGGATTAGGACAAGAGGATATAGGTGGTGTATTGGGACAAGAGGATGTGGGGGATGGATTATAATAAGGGTATTGGGATGGTGGATTATGATTAGGATATGTGGATGTAGGATTAAGGTAAAAGGGTGTGGATGTAAGATTAGTATGGACAGACTGGGAAAGAGGATTATGATAGGGGGTCATGTATGGGGAATTGTAATAGGAATATTGTGATGGAAGATGAGGATAAGAGGAGGTGGATGTTGAATAAGAGGATGATGTAGATGGGGAAGGGGAAGGTACCAGATACCCCTTGTCAAAGGTAGCATAAGGAACATGATTAGGCTTAATTGGATTTTGGAAAGTGGGTGGAGATTACTAGAGATGATAGTGTCAAGGGGATCTATGTCGTATACCTCTTGATCAACAAGACTTTCGTTATCGTCATCCACGTAATTAGGGTTTCCCTTGACCACTGTTGATGAAGGATGAGGGTTCATGATGATGACAGGATAAAGAGGATGGATACAAGATTTTGGATGGGAAAAAATTAAAGCTCAAATCAGGATTTTGGTCAAGCTCAGATCAAGATTAGACAAAAGCTCAGATTAGGATGATTGGATGGGATTCGGTAGACAGATGATTGGATCGGGTAGATGATTTGATGAATTTTATTAAAGTACTAGATTGGTTTGATTGGATAGGATCAAATGATTAGATGATGTTGATTGGATAATTATGATGAGATGAACTTGATCGGATTGGTGTGCTTGGATTGATTAGATGATTAGAGGAATGGATTGGTTTAATTGGATAGGAAAAAATAAAAGGTACCACTAGATAGAGCTTGAAAAATTGAGCAACTTTAGTTTTTGAATGAAGTTGATTCGACGTACGGTTTGTAAATGATAGCCCCGGGAAGTTAGGGACGTGTCCACCCCGCAATGCGGGGCGTGGCCGCACTGGGATGGTCAAATTCTTGATAGGAGGAAATAGAAGGTACCACTAGATAGAGCTTGAAAAACTAAGCAACTTTGGTTTTTGAACGAAGTTGATTCGACTTATGGTTTGTAAATAACAGCCCCGGGAAGATAGGGACGTGTCCACCCCGCAATGCGGGGCATGACCACCCTGTGATGGTCAAATTATTGATAGGAGAAAATGGAAGGCACCACTAGATAGATCTTGAAAAACTAAGCAACTTTGGTTTTTGAACGAAGTTGATTTGACGTACAGTTTGTAAATGATAGCCCCGGGAAGTTAGGGACATGTCCACCCCGCAATGCGGGGCGTGGCCACCTTGGGATGGTCAAATTCTTGATAGGAGGAAATGGAAGGTACCACTAGATAGAGCTTGAAAAACTAAGCAACTTTGGTTTTTGAATGAAGTTGATTCGACGTACGGTTTGTAAATAACAGCCCCGGGAAGTTAGGGGGCGTAGTCAACTTTCTGCGGTAAAACGGAGGGCGCTGCGTAAAAGCGGGGCGCTGCTACGTGAAACGGGGCGCTGCTGCGTAAAACGGGGCACTGCTGCAAAGCGGGGCACCGCTGTGTAAAATGGGGCGCTGCTGCAAAGCGGGGTGCTGCTGCGTAAAACGGGGCGCTGCTGCAAAGTGGGGCGCTGCTGCGTAAAACGGGGCGCTCCGTAAAAGTGGGGCGCTGCTGCATAAAACGGGGCACTGCTGTAAAGTGGGGTGCTGCTGCAAAGCGGGGCGCTGCTGCGAAGCGGGCGCTACTGCCTTTCTGCAGGGGCGCTACCGCCTTTCTGCAGGGGCGCTACCGCCTTTCTACAGTAAGACAGAGTTGGGTTTTGATGACAATGGCTATGGCAAGGACGCAATATGATAAAGTAAGTCCAAAGTATCAAAATTTGACAGATTTTTCACAAGAAAACACCTCAAGCAAGCACAATCCTATGATTAATATTACGGGTATGGCAAGACAAAGTCTTAATCTAGGATGCACAAGGCTTCTAGGGAGTCCTCGATATACTCTCGGTATGTGAGGCACAACCGTGAACACCAGTCCATCACAAGTGTGAGTCGGGAACCCCAGCGAGATACTGAAAGGCTCGGACCAACTCTTCACGTCTATCTAGGTATCACTCTAGCTTCGACGCTCCGCCAATTATGACGCAACTGGATTGGGGTACAACTTTTGTTCTCCCCCCTTTATATACCCCGCCGGTACGCGTGGTTGGAATCGTCCCTTGGGGTGATGAAATCCCCAAGCAGGTCCCACTAAAAAGAAGACACTAACTGTTTCCAACTACTCCCCAGGCTCACACAAAGTGCAAGGAAAAAGTGAAAACAAATTAATGCCCCCCTTGGGTAACACAAAAATAAACAATTACAGCAAACAATGCAGTTTTAATCCCCCTAATTAGACTATATTCTAAAACAGCAAAGATAGTTTTTGAAAATCTGATCAAATGGATGGTCCTGCAAGCAAATGTTAGTTGTCTTCTTCTTCACTCTTTGATCAATAACGCCCTAATACGCTGCAAAATGTTAGTGAAAAACAACAATATTCTTGCCAGAACAATGTTAGAGAGTTATCACGTGAAAATAGCAAAAAACTGGGGCAAAAGCGACGAAGCCAAAATGCCCTATTTTACCTTGCGTGGGGCACTCTGCATTTCGCGGTAGCTACCGCCTTTCTGCGTGGGGCACTACTGCATTTCTGCAGGGGCGCTACCGCCTTTCTGCGTGGGACGCTACCGCCTTTCTGCAGGGGCGCTACCGCCTTTCTGTGTGTGGCGCTATCGCATTTTCTGTAGGGGGCGCTACCGCCTTTTTGTGTGGGGCCCTACCGCCTTTCTGCGTGGGGCGCTACCGCCTTTCTACGAGCTTTTCCTGCAAAATTCTTAACTAAAAGAGACGTTAAATGCAAGACCCGTGTGTGGGTCCCACCGGGTGTGCCAGAAATATATACCTTGGAATTTATGTTGTTCTAAATGTGCAAAATAACTAAGAAATGTAAATGACAAAATACCAAGGACACCTCAAGGTTAGCCAAAAGAGTGATAAATAATAAGGAAAATGGACGAAATAAGACAAACGATTTCACCTTCCTTGCTGTTGATGTCTCCTTGATTGGCCCTTGTTTATAATTGATTGTGTGCTCCTTAGATGATTGCTTGAGTGACTAGATGCAAGATTAGATGTGCAAATGATTAACAAAGATGGCTAAATGATGGAATTGAGGATTCAAATGGGCAGCATGTAGTTATAAAAATCCAAAGTGTTTTGAGAAGGCAAATTGGCATCATATAATTGCTCCAAATGAAAGTGTTTTTAATGCCCTTGAGGAGGGGGTATTTATAGGAGAATTTGAATTCTCTAGAGAATTCAACGGTCAAGATTGCTTCAACAAGGCCAAGATGAAGGGCTATGGTGGGTTGAGAACCCACAAGCCCTCACATCTTGACATGTGGAGGGTGAAGTGGACAAGGGGATATGAGGTGTAAGTGAAGTGTCAAGAAGGTACATGAGGTGGAAAAAGACATGCACCTTGGGGAGTGGGGAGATTTCCACAAAAAGGGATTTCTTGTCCCCAAGTGGGAGTGAAAGGGACATTTGAGGAATTTTGGAATTCCTCAAAAGTCTACATGGGAAAAGGAAAAGGTGGTTGGGGATATAAATGTGAATTAAAAATTCACATTCTTAGGATGATCTAGAGGATAAAAGGTGGGCTCCAAAAAGGTGGGACTTGGTCACATGTGGAGATTGTGACAAGTCCAAGGTTGGTCACATGTGGAGATTGTGACAAGTCCAAGGTTCTAGAAGCCTTGGAAGGATGGAATGTGAATTAAAAATTCACATATAAAAGAGGGAATCTAGGAAGAATAAAAATGAATTAAAAATTCCTTGGAGAATGATTAGGCTTAATTAATCAGTAATTAGAGGATAATTAGGGGCTAATTAGGATTAAAAGCTAATTTGCAAAAGTTGGAGGATGTGACCATCCTAATCAAGGATTAGGCATGTGCACATCCTTAATGAAGAGATTAGGAAATGGATTAGGATTAGATGAAAATGACATGTGAGGAATTAAATAAATATAATATTTATTTAATTTATTTGATGAAAAGAGGATTAAGGAGGGTAAGGTATTTAATTTTTAATTAAATACCTTAGGGATTTGGCAGAATTAAAGATATTAATTAAATAATAGTAATATTATTTAATTAATTCGGATAAGAGGATGTTTAGATGAAAAGTGATAAATTTGGATAAATTAAGTGTCCAAATTTGGATGTCTACAGTTCCATTGCACTGCTATCTTGAGACCTATGGTTAAGGCCTCGTATTCTACAATATTAATAGTGCAAGGAAATGCCAATTTGTATGACCTTGGTATGCAATCCCCTTGTGGGGTGATGAAGAAGACACCAGCTCCTGATCCGTGCTGTGTGTATGAGCCATCGAAGTATAGTTTCCAGTGGTTGGCTACATTGAGGTTAAAGATGGATTCATCTAAAAATTCTGAGACAAGAGGATTCTCAGAATAAATAGGTGCTTCTGTTAGTTATTCTGTAATAACTTGGCCTTTAATGGATTTCCGTTCTACATACTCGATATCATACTCTGACAGTATCATCACCCATTTTTCCATTCTTTCTGTGAGCATTGCCTTTGATAAGAGATACTTGAGGGGGTCAATTTTGGCGATGAGCTTTATCTTGTGTGCCAACATGTAATGTCTGAATTTTTGTGATGCAAACACTACTGCGAGACATGCTTTCTCGATGAATGAGTAGTTTAGTTCATGACCGACCATTGTTCTACTAATATAGTAGATAGCCCTTTCTATTCCGTTTTCATCATGCTGAGCTAGGAGAGCTCCAAGGGCTGCTGTTGTTGCTGATACATAGAAGATCAATAGATTTCTTGGAATGGGTGGCATTAAGACTGGTGGTGTCATAGATATTCCTTGATTTTGTTGAATGCCTCTTTGCACTTGGTATTCCATTTGTATGCTACTCCCTTGTGGAAGGTGAGAGTATGGGTTCTGTTTATCCGCCAGTTGTGCTATGAACCTTCTAATGGATTGTAGCTTGCCTTGGAGACCTCTCAGTTGTTTTAATGTCTTTGGTGCTTCCATTTCGAGGATTGCTTTCACTTTTGCTAGATCAACCTCAATACCCCTCATTGATACTATATATCCTAGTAGTTTACCTGATTGTACACCGAAGATGCACTTCTTGGGATTTAGTCTGACTTTGTACTCCTCCAGTTTGTCAAAGATGGCACTTAGGGTTGCTATGTGATCTTTTCTTTTTCTTGAATTAGCTAGAATGTCGTCAACATAGTCTTTGACTATTTTATGAATCATGTCGTGGAATATCAATGTCATGGCCCTTTGATAGGTTTCTCCTACATTCTTTAGGCCAAATGGCATCATGTTCCAGCAGTAAGTCCCCCATGGACAAGTGAAAGCCATCTTATGTTGATCCTCTTTTGCTATCATGATTTGATTGTATCATGAAAATCCGTCCATTAGTGATAGCATCTCATGTCCTGCTGTCATATCTACTATCATGTCGATGTTGGGAAGTGGGAAGTCATCTTTTGGACATGCCTTGTTCAAATCTCTAAAGTCTGTATAGATTCTAATGGCTCCATTAGGCTTTGAAACAGGTACCAAGTTTGATACCCATTCTGGATAATCGATTCGTCTGATAAATCCTGCATCTAACAAATTTTTGAGCTCCATTTTGACCAATAAGGTGATTTGAGGATGCATTTTTTGAAGCTTTTGTTTGACCGACTTTGTTTCTAGATACACTGCTAAGTGATGAACCACAGTCTCTGGATCAATCCCTGGCATGTCAGCGTAACTCCATGCGAAGTTTATTTGCCTTTCCCTTAGGAATGCTGCTAGGAGTTCTTGCTCTTCTGATAATAGTGATTCCACATAAAATGTGATATGCGGGGTCTCCTCTGTTTCTAAGTTGATAGGATTGCATTTTTCAGCCAAGACTGTTGACTTTTCCTGATGAATAGCTCTTAAAGGGAGATTGAATCCTTCATCCTCAGGTGCCTCAGAGAGGTTTTCACCATTGGATACGTCCTTTCTTTTTACTCTTTTCTTGTCAGAGAGTGCCACAATGTGGTTTTCACTCAACAACTTGGATATGATTCTTAGTTTCTCACTTTTGCAATTGAAGGATTCAATCGTTTCCCCATAATAGGCATGTGTGTCCAAATCCATTATAAACCATGCTTTATGATCTCCATCTGGAATGTTATCCCTCAATCCCATGAATTCTGAGAGCGCCTCATCGTTTTTGAATGTATCAAGAACTGGCGGTCCTCATTGGTCATAGTCGATGAGTTGGGGATATACTAAGCGGATCTCATGATCTTGTTGGTTTGGTTCAAAGGATAGGGTACTAATCATACATAGGGTGGTGTCCTCAAATAACCTAGGTAGACTGGTCATGGTATCCTCATCATCGCTACTACTATAGACATCAGTTATATCAAAGGTATAGTTATCTAGAACATGACTTGTGGATACTAGTAATCGTAGTTCTGCTGCAGTTGGCTGACGAGGGGAGGACTTTGACCACGTATGGTTATACTCAGAGGGGTACATCCAAGGCCAAGATTTGTTATTGGTCGCGTCTCTAGCATGATAGGTATTATGAGCCCATTATCATTTTTTCCAAGTCTTTGGTTTCTGTCGTAGCCCATTGCGAGCATCATTTGTAGGCCCTTGCTTGTCTCATCCATTGGTAATTCAGGTGTCGGTCTTTCATCTTGATATAACACGTGAGATGGATCTTCTTCAATAACCTCTTGGCCAAGGTCTCCCCATCTTGTGAATTCAGGATAGTCTTGAGGAGACGTTTGTGATGTGGAAACTTGGGTCTCTTGTGGACGTTTGCGTGATCTAGGAGATTTTAGTAACTCTCTTGTCACAAAAGCATTGTTAGGGAGCTTGTAGCTTCCACAACCATCCTCCTAGATGATGAGCTTGATGTTAGAGATGGTGGGAATGGTGGGTGTGGCAGGTGTCTCTATCGCAGAAGTGGACACGAGAGTGGCGGGGTTGATGTATGGTGTGGATGGGCCCTCATCATTCTTTGGTATTTGGGGAATTTTGTAATACTTTGCTTCAAGATTTTTCCAATATGAAAATGGTTCGGGGTCTCCATGGACAGTAACCTCTTGTCCATTATGTGTAAATTTCACACATTGGTGGAAGGTTGATGATACGGCTTTCATCGCATGGATCCACGGGCGTCCCAAGAGGATATTATACGGTAAGTCAAGGTCCAAGACCTGACAAGTGGTTTCCATGAGAGTTGGCCCTACTTGAATAGGGAGTTTAATAGTTCCTTGAGACACTCTTTCTTGGTCATCATATGCTCTTATCGTGATGCCCTTTCCTTTGTCAATGGAATCTTTTGATATTTTCAACTGCTTGATGAGGCTTAGGGAACATATGTTCAAACCCGCACCTCCATCCAGCAAAACCCTTTTGATTTTGCTCTTATGTACTATGGCTTCCAAGTGAAGTGCATGATTGTGAGATGGTTGGGTAGGGAAATCTTGGTCAGAGAATGTGAGAAGGTTAGGCGTAATGATATTTTCGACCATAGCTTGGAATTGCTCTACATCAAGATCTGTGGGGACAATGGATGAGGCCAATGTTTCTTCAAGGATCTTCCTATGGGTAGATGAGATTTTTTATCAACTCCATGATGGAGATTTGCGCTGCCGTTCTCTTAAGTTGATCTACAACATTGTAGCCATGTGGAACAGATCTAGATGAAGGGACTCTATTTGATTGGGATGATCCTGCGATGGTGACTTTGCCGCCTCTTGTGGTGACTCCACAATCTTCGGCATGGGCGCCCTTGATGGTGATGACCATGCAATTTTCATTTAGGGAGGCAACGACTGTTTCATACACATGATTTACACTGCCCTTCCCTTTACCATTTTTATTCCCTCTATTGCCATGATTCAGCATCGGATTCGTATATATCTTGAGATCTTGATTTCCCGTAGGTTATTCTATGTTTATGATTTTCTTATCGATGAGATCTTGGATGATGTTTTTGAGTCTCATGCAACTGTTTGTGGTGTGACCTTTGATTTTATGGAATTCGCAGAGTTGATTCTCGTTATACCAAGGAGGTTTGACATTGGGTTCTTGGTAATTCTCGAATGTAGGAGGCTTGATGAGTTTTTCGTCGATCAACTTTTTCATTATGTCCTCAAGTGGTTCCCCCAAAATGGTGTATTTTCGTTTTGGATAACTTTTGTGTTGGGGTGGTCCCCTTTGGTCATTGAGATTATTGATGGTTGGATTATTGTTGGGTTGGTGTGTTGTGTGATGAGTGTTTTGGTGTTGTGTTTGGATTTGTGGTGTGGGTGTATTTTGGTGTGGGGCACTAATGACCACCTTGGCATCAACAACACCATCATTAGTAATGTTTTTGTTCCTTTCCCACGTGCGAGGTTTATCATTGTAATTGGATAGTGGGCGGTTATTTTGTTGTTCGTGGTATGATGTTGATTCCGCGGGTTGAGTCACAAGGGCTCTTTCGATGCTAAGCACCTTGGGGATCAACTAATCGTATGTGGTGATACCCTGAACCTTGAGATGAAATTCCAAGTGACCTTCAAGGTTGGCTATGATGGTGCAAACTTGTTGTTCTTCTCACATGGTCCATTTGCTCCGATTGGCCTTGGATCGCCATCGTTGTAGGAATGAGGCGAATGAATCACCCTTTCCTTGTTTTAGAGCTGAGAGTTCTTTGAGACTAACATCCATTGTAATGTTGCATGGATAATTTTTAATGAATGTGTCCCTAATTTCTTGGAATGTTCTAATGCCTGAAGGTAAGTGAGAGAACCATTCTATAGCGTGGCCTTCCAAACTCCTAGGGAATAGCCACATCAGATATGTATGGTCATATGTGACCTCCATGCAATGAACCTAGAATTCCCTGATGTGATCTTCAGGGTTTCCCATCCCTCGATATTTATCAAATTTGGGGATTTCAAATCCCTTGGGGAATGGTTTCATTATTAAGCTCCTATCAAATGGATAGGGACACAATTTTCTTGGTGTTTTAGTTGTTCGCCCTGATTGAAGGTCGAGCACTTGTTGCGAGAGCAACCTGAGTTGTTTCATCACATCATTTTGCGAATCAGGGGGTGGGATGAAAGTGTTTTGGGGTGTTTCGATCATGGGTTGGATGGGTGAGTTGGTTGGTGTGTTGTTCAATGGTATTTGTATGTTCTGCCGAGTGAGGTAGGCTTCTACCTACTTTTGTATGAACAATGCTTGTTGTAGATCTTGTTGTTGCTGTGCTAAGATTTGTGCTTGCTATTGCTCTTGTTGTTGTGCTTGCTATTGTTCCAACAACGCTTGTTGTTGGGCTGCCAATTTTGCTGCTTCTTGCTGCTCTTGATATTGCTTGATTGCTTGTTGATATGCTTCCAATTGCACTGCTTGTCTTTGTGCAATAAGTTGTGCTTGATATTGGGCTTGTTGTGCCTGATATTGAGCTTGCGCTTGTGCGGCTTGTGCTTGTGCTACTTGTTGTTGCAATAAAAGTTGTGCTTGAGTGGTCTTTTGTGCTTGCAATGCTTGTAATGCTTGTTGTTGTTGTTGTTGCAATAACGCTTGGGCTTGTTGCGCTTGTGCTATTTGGGCAGCTTGCGTGGCCTGGGTGGCTTGCTGAGTAGTTAGTTGTTCAGATTTTTGTTTCTGAACTTGTTGGTAGCCTCGTTGGAAAGCAACTTGCAATGCTGCGTAGTGTTGGCTTGATGTTGTGGAAGTTGGTGGTGGTGGGGGTGGTGGTGGATTTAGAATGGTGTTTGTGAAGGTGGTGTTGGTGTTTTGTGTGATGGATGGTGTTGTTGATGTGGTTAGTCCTTGAGAGACCATGCTTTGTGATGTTAAGAGGGTGTTTGATGATGATGCAATTGCTTGTGCATTTTTTGTCTATTGTTGTGATATCAATGACAAATTTTGAGTGTTTGGCATAATGCTTTGATTGATATTTGGGATAGTGGTTTGATTGATATTTGGTAGAGGGGGAAGCCCTAAACCTAGGAGTGATGTGGATGATGATGGAAATGGTGGAAGTGGTGGAAATGTAAGGGGTGTGAGTTGTTGTGTTGTGGTATCGAAGATGCCCCTTGGTCCGAACATGTCTCCCTCTTCTTGCGAGTTTGTGAGAAGAGGTGTTTGAGGTGTTGCGTGAAAGAATGATGATGATGGATCATGATGGAAGGTGAGAGGAACATTTTTGTGTAATGGGTTTTGGGGTACGTTTTGTTCCAAGGTGGTGTTTGCATCCAAATTTTGATTATTAACAAGGGGGTGTGTTTGAATTGCATTGAGAAATGCACTTCCCTTATTAACATTGGGTTGGGTTGGAGCAAATGATGTGATTTGCAGAATGTTTTGTGTGATGTTTTGAGATGGGGGTGTAGATGAAATGGGGATGGTGGATGAGATTGGAGGAAAAGATGTCTCCACTATGGTGCTTACGTCGAAATCCGAAGGTAACTTGGCTCCTTGTTTTGCTAGTTCAAGCATGTATAATGAAGGGTTGAGCCTCATCATGATGTTGATGATTCTATGATTGTTCAGATTTTGGAGCATTTCAGTTATTTCTTCATGAGACATTCCAAGGGTAAGATCCTCTCCTTGGTTTTCCTCTTGTGGATTTTGGGATGATGAGATGGTCAATGGATTGCTTGACTTAGCAGAATTTATCTCAACGTTTGTTTGGCTAAGATCAGTCGAAGCGGGTGTTTCTTTGGTGGCTTCCATGCTCTTCTTGTATTGAGATCTGGTTTGAACCATAAAACGAGGATCAATTTTCAAAAATGAGAGATGAATCTCTTGATTCTTTGGATTGATCTTTATTTAATGCTCAAAGTGGAAATTTTAGGATGTCTTGAGGATCAAAGGTGATGATATGATGATGACATTAGGGATGGATGATATAGATGCTATGATCTTTTGGTAGGTCTTGAAGGAGATACTAGGCTTTTAGGACTTGTAGATTTTGATTTTGATTTGTTTTTGAATTTGGGATTTTGTCCTTGATTTTGATTTGCTTTTGATTTTGAACAAAAAGACCCTAAGATGTTGGATGATGATCTAAGGGATAGCTTTGCTCAAAGGATGATGATTTGAATATGTGTGAGAAGAAGGATGCATCTACCCACACCTATTCAAACAAGGTGATAATTTAGCTAAGCATACGAAGAAGGATGTATCTATGTATACCAAGCTAAACAAGATGATTTTGATGACTTTGACTAAGCATATGCAAAAGGATGCATCTACACATACCTAGCCAAAGGTGATTTTGATAATGTTTTCAAGGATTTGATCTCAAGGATTTGATAATGTTTGATTTTTCCCAAAGAGTCTAGCATAAGGATGTTTTTTTCAATATTTTCCAAAAGGTGATGGTGAAATGATGTTTGTTTTGATGTTTTGAAGGATGGATGACAAAGATTTTGATTTGTTTTGATCCTAAGATGAACCTAAAAGGGACACTTTGTTTTCCTAGACCTAGGTATTTAAGAGCATGCAAATGCTTCCTAAAGACCTTTGTAACCAAGAAATGATTTCATTTGAACATTCATTTTTGGATTTCCAACCAATGATTTTTGCTTTGGGGATTGTGAGTCTTCAACACATATGAAAGTCCATTTTGCTTAGCTTTGCTTAATGTCTTTATTTTACAAAAACCACTTTCTTCGATTAGGTTTTCAAACTAATATGTCCAATGTCTTAATTTCTTCAAACCCCAAAAGATATGTTATGTGGAAATTTGATGAACTTAAGGCAAGGGTTTTCCTATTGTTTACTTAAGGAGACAAATCAAGATATAATCCAATCTTTAGAAACCTCTAAGGATGTGAATCCCAAGGGAAAGCAATAACATATGGATTAATTCAATTGTATTTGTCTTCAAAAGGGTTTGAATTTTGGATGATGTTAAGTGTTTGTTTCCATGGTGTTTTCAATCAAGCAATGCATTTTGTGGCCCAAGAATAAGTACAATCCTATGGATGTGTAAGACAATATTTGTTGGATTCCCACTTGGACAAGTCCAACTATGCTTATCTTTAGCGAATGGTTAGATGCTTGACCCCACTGGCTCCCCTCCATGACACTCACTTATATGGGGCAGCCAAGCATCAACACCCATGAAACTCCCATGGCATGTTTTCCATTTCTACTAAAAGACCGTAAAAGTGTGGGGTGGCTTCAGAATGACCGTTCTTGCACCAACAAATAGATTAAAGGATTTTGGAAAATTCTAGCACATGGGTTTTAGTAAGGACTTTCTATTCGTGGAGATTGACCCATATGGCAAGAGTCCCCTTTCGGATCCATCTTGTTGGAATCAACCGCGTGATATTGGCGTTTACTCCAATACCCACATTTATATACTGGTTGGAAATAATCTTGGCTTTAGAGTGTTACTGGTTGAGTCGTTCCCTTGGGTGAGTACTTTTTCCCCAAGGCAGGCCCTCTAGGATAAACAAAAGTGAATGAAGAACAATGTTCGTAACTCGATCAATCCTTGTTGGCAACAAGAAGAGAGAATATACACAACAATGCCCCTACTCACACTCACACAAGATGTTCAATTTTAAACCCAAATCGAAGTCTGGAGGTGATTGCTTTGTCTCACCAGGCCTTTTGATTCTCAAGATCGCTATAAAGTGCCAGAGAAGTGCATACGTCCTTTTCCAATGCCTTTAGTTTAGGTAAGCTTTCACAAAAAACAAAGTCACACTTGTTTTTTTTAAATCCCCAAAGCAAAATGTGAGTTCATTTTAAGCACCAAATGACAAATGAGAGACACTTTGTTCAATTGTTAATCCAATAAACAAAATCTAGTAAGTTGTGATCCTAAAGTTCATTTTAGCCTTTGCAAGGAATGGAAATTTTTTTTTAAACCCAAACAAAAATTAGTGTCCTAAGAAAGAGGAGATAACAAATTCTTAAAGAAGTGTTAAACAAACACTAAAGTGTTAAACAAACACTAAAGTGTTTAAAAACACTTTGATTTCGTAAGACATTGTCCTCATGTTCCTCCTTCCTTTGTTTTCGATTTCCAAGCTACAAAGGAGAAAAAAAAATAGTTAGATTCTGGAAAAACACAAAAATTAAAAAGCATAAAATAGAGGATAAATTAATCATCAATCAAAAGCACGTGCTAAAATTAAAGTTTCCCTTTTTATAGTCTTCTAGCGTTGCAACTCGTAACTGCGTCGTAGTTTGATTTCCCAGCGGTGCCCTCAGAGCGCTGCTTACCAGTCAGTGTTGCTTTGTGTCAAGACAGAGAGCTCAACTGAGTCGCTCTTTTCACCCCACGTCGCAGTTTTCATCCAGCATCGGAGTTTAATATTTTTTGAAATTTTTTGCAGGTCGGCGAGTCTAGCGGTAGAGTTTAAAATTCAAATATTTTGGTGAGACGAGTCCAACATCGCAGTTTTAGTTTTGAGCGGTGCCATATAGCGATGTTGAAGAGTCAGCGGTGACAAAATAACGACGTTGAGCTCCCAGCGTTGGAATTTTCTGTGTGAGTGAAAACGTGAAAATTTTAAGAAAAAATGAGAAAGAATGATTTCAAGCCCTCCTATTGCCAAATGTGTGAACCCTTTTCCTAGTACCTGCAAAACAACACGAGTAAACAAGTTAAACAAGGAATTACAAGCTAAAATAAGGATTCCCCATGAAATCCATTTGCAACTTCAAACTAGGAAAGAAAATAACAAAGAACACAATGAGAATGATAAAACAACGATCAAATCCTAATTAGAAAAGAAAACACATGATCCCATGGGAGAATTGGTGCCAATTTGATATGAAAATTGGCCCTTTCCCAATTCCTAAGTTGCAAGCTTGATATGTTGATGAAGATTTGATCCACTTTGTTGATGTTGAAGAATGCTTCAAGCTAAAATCTACAAAACCTAACTATGACTTAATGATAATGGATGAAATTCAAGAGATATTTGAGCATGGTAACTTTGCCTAAATTGTGGATGATGAAATGAGGATATGAGCTCTTTATTTATAGAATTCCAATAGAATTCCAAGATGGATGAATGTCCAAATTTGAGAAATGTGGGACTAACATTCATCCAATGGCATGATGCCACTTGTCAAGCTATGAATGGATGGAGGATGTGCAATATTTGGGGTTTGTGCCAATAAATGCATAATTTTGAATTTCAAATTTGTTGAAATGACATGTAAGAGGGAAGGGAAAATGCAATAAATGCCACTTGGCTCAAGGCAAAGGACATGTAAGATGAATTTATTGCCTTGTTGGATGTACATGTTGACTTGAAATTTTTGAATTCAAATTGAGAGAATATTCTAAAAGATGCCTTGTGAGGAAAATAGGGATTTAATAAATGAATTAAATCTATTTTCATGTGCAACTTGGATTATCTAGAGGATGTGACATGAGATGAGATTAAATTAATCAAGAATTAATTAATTTAATG
The DNA here is from genome assembly GCA_007258455.2 of Sequoia sempervirens. NCBI lineage: Eukaryota > Viridiplantae > Streptophyta > Pinopsida > Cupressales > Cupressaceae > Sequoia > Sequoia sempervirens. Next base: position 142,627 of record VDFB02350996.1, read on the forward strand.
AGAGAGGTTAGATGATGTGACCTATTTGATTCAAATTTATGGATTTATTTAAATCAAATAAGAGAGGAATATGACCAGAGATTTAATTAAATAAGGATTTTGATTTATTTAATTAAAAGAGATGGTGTTAGATTAAATCAAATAAGGTTTCAATTTATTTAATTTAATGGATAGACTTTAGAGATTTAATCAAATAAATTGATTATTTAATTAAATAGGGATAATTAGATCAGATGGATTGATTTAATTAACAAAAGAGATAGACTTAATTAGATAAAATAATTTATTCAATTAAGAGAGGAATATTGATGAATTTAATCAAATAAGGAGGTTTGATTAAATGGTTAGACCGAGAGATGATTTAGGAAGAAATAATGTTAGTAAGTCAGGATCAGACGCACAATGCCAATCAGTATATTTTACGTGTCTACAATTAGATTCACATTGGTTCACACATAACCACACATTCATGATCCCTATTCCAACATCACATACGGTACCTGATCCATCATATCAACATTTGTCAAACATCAGCATTGCTTGGATATCTTTGAGCATCCTTTGAAGGAATCATTGACATCATTTCAATCTTTGGATCATGTGCATAATTCAAAGACATTCATCTTACTTCCTATATATTCCTATTTGGAATGAGAGTTCATATTGCACACATTTATAGTGTTGTTTCTTCCCAAGGAGAAATGTTGTTCAACGTTTGTGGATCATCTTCAACATCTAGTGTCGAGCATCCACTAACACTAGAGGCATCATCCTGAAAGGAGGTTGTATGATTTATCTTCTCATTTTAGCTTTGGGAGGAAGCATTTCCTCACATGGAGTTCATTACTTCACACTTTCTGGGGGGCCACATAATCTTCTCTCTTTTCTCTCCTATGGGGAGACCATCCATTGTACTTTGTGTTAGAAGTAGTCCTTGGGGGGTCAACATGAGTCCTCCATCTATCACTTATCTTCTTCACTTGTGCATTTCATTTCATTGCATCATTTCTTTTTTGGAGAGGGGCTTTTACTTCCCACTGGGTTTTTCTCCTTTACTCCATTTTATGAGATATTTGTACATGAGTATCTAACATGGCCTAGTAATCGGGATTCATCATTAGTGCATACATTACTCCATAAGTTGCACTTAAGGGGGGGTGTTAGTGTAAATAGAGTCTTTATCTACCTAGTTAGCTAACTAGGTACACATACACTATTTACACTAACAAAATGTGTGTGTTATAAAATGGGTTGCAACACAAATTATTAGAGATGTTTATGATAAGTTATACATAAAAATTTAGATAACTCAATTATCATTGCTTTATGTAATCTAATCACTTATAAATGGATTCGTGACCATGGTTTCATGCAAACCTAGCATTTCCTTTTCCTTTTTATTAATTTTCAATGATATTCTCGATAATTAAATGCTAGTTTTTTCTTTTTCTAACCTTGGCATCATTGGGTTGAGTTGTTATGACCAACTATTATTGCTCTCAACAAAGTATTTGATATACAGTCATTTCCTATGATTTTTTGTGCACTTTATTCTTGGCAGCTAATTAGGAGGGTCATGTTGTTTTGGAAAGATTGCATATGCCTTTCTATGACCTTTCACATTCTTTTCATGTGTGGCATTTGATTGAGTATTTGTATGGATCAATTTCTATTTAGATAGATGTTTTCTTTTTGTAGCATGTGTGTTCAGTGTTCCTTCTTGATTGTTTGAAAACATAAGGACATTTCCTTTTTGGGGGCTTGTATGCTATGCATTTGTTGGCTAGTGACAACATCTACAAAAGAAAGAAGATGGTTTTTATTGGTCATCAAAGTTACTTGTAGGTCATGGGTTGATTACTCTAGTTTTTGTGAAAGAGAGAGAACATGTTGAATGAAGAAGAATAGAATAGAGTGATGTAAAAAGAACACAGAAGGGAATTAACAAGGAAAAAGAGAAGAAAAATAATAAAGGGATCTAATATATATAAGACAAAGGCTATATTGATGAATCAGTTGTGAGTAAAAAGCTATAGGCTAAAAAAATTACTATAATCCATAAAGCATTTTGTATCTTTATAAGCAAGTTGTATTTTATGAAAAAGAATTAAATAAATTTATTTATGATAAATTTTTTGCTTCTGTATTGTATTTTGTATGAGTTGATCAAGTTTGTGCTACTAGATTAAGTAATTTTTCAATAGAATCCTTGTTATAGGTTGCATTAAATGGTACAAGAGCATGTATTATTGTTGGGATATGTCACAAAGAGGCTCTGGAAAATTGTTATAGGTGTGTGTGTGTGCGCACGCACACACGTGTGTGTGAATTCTTATAACTAAAAGATCAAGAGAAGGTATGGCGCAAAGAGGAAGACTTAGAACATATGTTGTTGCAAATATAATAAAGATGTTGAGAGGAATTACAATGAGATTGGATGTAATTGAGACTACACAAAGAAGAGGAATGCATGTGGAAGATGTAAGTGATGATGAGTAATAAGAAAAATACCCTCAATTGGAAGTTAAAGACTTGTTGGATAAATTAGAAGGTAGATTTTTTAGGGCTATTTCAAAGATAAGTATTAAAAAAAGATTGGATACTATCTACTACAATGGAAGTTTAAGCCCTAAAGAAATTATAGACAAGATTTTAGAGATGGAGAAATATTTTAATTATGAATTAAAGGAGGACCCGAAAAATGTAAATTTTCCCTACACAAAGTTAAAGGTTGTGCATACTTATGGCATCATGTACAAATAGAGAGACAAAGAAGAGGAAATGAGAAGATTAAGTAATGTGATCAAATGGTTACAAAATTGAAAGTTGAATTCCCACCAACGAAGGTTATTAAATAAGCTTATGAAAAAAATGTAGAATTTAAAACAAAAGGATATGCATGCCAAAGACTATATAGAGGAATGCTACACACTCACCATTTAGGTTGGCCATATAGAGGATGATAAAGAAACGGTCTCAAGGCACATGTTAAATGATCTTCGAGTATCAATGTGAGATAAGTAAATAGTATGCTTAGAGTGAGGTTAGTAGAAGAGGCCTATCAATATACCTTAAATACATAAGAGAATTTAGCAAGGAATTTTAATGGTGGTAGATGACAAAAAAAAATGAAAGGAAATCTAGCACTACTCAAAATAACAATTACATTCAAAACACAAGGGAAAGAGGAAATTCATCAAGAGGAAGAAAATATTATGGAAGAGAAATAGGTAGAGGATTTACAAGAAATTTTTATATATAGTTTTATTTTTTAATGAATTCCTAGATGGGTTTCCACCCATGAGAAGCATTAACCACCATATGTATTGATTCCCAAGAGCAGTTTCACTGAACAAGGTAGTGCATGTAATGATGCCCATGGACAATGAAGAGGAGGAGAAACAAGTTTAGGATTTGTTAGATAAGAATTTGATATGTGAGAGTTTAAGCCCATGTATTGTACCAACAATACTAGAACCCCAAAAGGATGGAGAATAGTATATTTGCATAGATTCACAAGCCATTAACAAGATAATGATAAATTACATATTTATACTACCTCAAATGGATGATTTAATGGGTTACTTAGGTGGAGCCAAATATTTCACAAAAAAGGTTTGAAGAGTGGGTATTACCAAATTTAGATTAGAGAAGGGGACAAATGGAAAATCATATTCAAGGCAATGGATGGGATGTATGAGTGGCTAGCTATGCCAATTGGACTAACTTATACACTAATCACATTCATTAGATTGGTGAAGGAGGTTTTGAATTCATTTATTGGTAATTTCATGATTTTTTTCTTATCTTTTGTAAAACAAATGAAGATCATTCAATACATTTAAGGTTAGTCTTGCAAAGATTGATGGAAAAGAAGTTGATGTCAACTTGAAAAGTATAGTTTTGTGAAGAAGGAATTATTTTATATAGGCTTTATCATTTCTAAAAAAGGTTTGTGGATGGACCTAGAGAAAAGTAAGGGCTATTGTAAAGTGGTCATCTCCAAGGAGTACATTTGTAGTAATAAGTTCCTATGGCTGAAAAAGCTTCTATATAAATTTTATCAAGAATTTTAGTAGCATTTGTGCATCAATAAAAATAATAATAAAGGGTGGTTGGAATTAATTCCATTGGATAGTTGCAACAAATATAATTGAAAAGATAAAGTGATAGAACAACTAGTTTGGAATTGCCATAATTCAGTAGCGTTTTAAGCGAACTATAATGCAATTGGTACAATGATAGGAGGATTTTTTAGTCAAGAATGCAAGTATGTTGTTTATTTTAGCAAGAATCTAAATAAAGCTAAGAGGAAGTATTCAATCTATCAACAAGAATATTAACTTATTTTTAAAGCACTAATGAAGTAGATGCACTATTTACTACCTAGATTGTTTGTTCTACACATAGATCATCATATGTTATAATTTATTAATAACTAAGATAAGTTAAGTAAAAAACACATGAAGTAGTGAATAAAATAAGGGTAAAAGTAGTTGGGTTTGAATCCATGAGAGAGCTATATGAAGATAATTTAGATTTTAGAGAAACATGAGCAATGTGAAAGAGTCCTACTAATAGAGACAAAACTCCATAGTTTTAATATTTTATTCAATAATGTGTGTTGTTTAAGATAATTGTTTTTCATACCTCTAGGTTCAATGATAAAAATTAGTAATACAAAAATATAGTGGAGGTCATAATGAAAATTTTATAATGGATAAAATATTGGCATAGTTGTGTGAAAGGTATTATTGACAAAGGATGAGTGTAGTGTAAATTTTATTAGTATGCCAAAGGAAAGAGTCAAAATATAGGTTTATATCAACCATTGCCTATATCAAAGATACCATGGGGAGATGTGAGCTTGTAATTCGTTCTTGGATTTCCAAGAATCATTGAGGGATTTGCTCTATTTTTGTTGTAGTAGATATATTTTTAAAGATGACATAATTATAACTTAGAAGAAATCAATTGATTTCATGCATATTGCTATTATTTAGGAAGGTAGTTAGATTGCATGGTTTTCCAAAGAGCATCATCTCAAATAAGTATACAAATTCTATAGGCCATTTTTGATATACTTTATGGAGAAAGTTAGATACTAAGTTGACTTTTAGTTGAGCCTATCATCCAAAAAAAAAAGGGTAAACAAAGGTTTTCAATAGAAGCCTTGTAATTTTTTTGAGATATTTGACCATAAAAAAGGCAAGTCAATGAGATTTGACATTGGAACAAACTAAATTTGTGTATAACAACTTAATAAATTAGAGTACGAGAAAAACATATTTTTAAATTGTTTATGGTGAAAACCCTAGATGGGTAAATGAATTCATAAATACTATAGATTTTGGAAGGAAAATTATTATGGCTAATGATTTTGTTGAATATGTCTAGGAGCTTCATCATGAAGTAAGGATAAATTTGGAGAACACCATGAGATACAAGTAACACATTGATCTTAATAGGAGAGAGAAAGAATATTAAGTTGGAGATTTAGTTTTTGCTCATTTTTGGAAGGAGACATTTCCTTGAGCAATCTACAACATTAAAATAGAATATGGATCATGGGTAAGTGCACCAAGATGGTGCACAAAAAAGGGTCAAAAGTGGCCACTTTTATACTAAAATCAGCTAAACCTGAACTTGGAGGAGTAATTTGAGATTCATGCACTCAAAATTTGAAAATACCAAAAGAACAAGAATTGTAGTACTCTGAATCTAGTTTCTAAACTATTATTTTTTTAAAAAAATAGATAAGATTAAGAGAATCAAATGATTCACGCACACAAAAGTGTTCCTTTTTTCAACAAAACATAACATAGTGTCTGGCATGCGCCCTTCAAATTTTTTAGTTGCATTTATTATTTTCAAAAACCCATTGTTAGAAATATAGTTAAGAGTGAGTACTATACGTTTTATTTTTTTGTAATTTTTTATTGAGATTTTTTATGAGTTTTCAAAGTGGGCGCATCTTGAAAATCACATCACTGAGCATGCACATCACATAAATTGCACTAAAATAATAAAAAATGTATTTTTTTTTTCAATGTGTAAAGAATGAAGTGTAGGACATTATTATATAATTTTTTAAAATTTAGACAAGTAGGTCAATAGTTATTAAAAAAAGTCAATACATATGCCTTTGATAACTATGGAAACATTAGTGAAAAAAATTAAAAATAAATATGTTAATGTAGTTCAAAAATTAAAAAAATTATATGGTTACAAAGCTTAGTAGAAGTGTGAAATTATAGTGGTAATTTTATTAATATTTAATTTATAATGTGTAAACTTGATGATGAGCAGGTTGAAAAATGAGAATAAAGGAAAAAATCACGTGAAAATGAGGCAAATGAACCATCCAAGCCTAAGGCTTGCCATCCAACCCTAAGTATAGGCCAAAATGTGTACATGTTTTGTGCAAATAAAAACATGCACATGTTTTGTACAAGACAAATAGCCAACATAAATGTGTACACGTTTTGTTTTGTGCAAGACAAAATGCATACACATTTTGTGCAAGAAAAAATGTGTACGTGTTTTGTGCAAGGAAAAATGCGTATGTGTTTTGTGTAGGATGAAACACGTACATGTTTTGTGCAAGACAAAACATGTACGTGTTTTGTAAAATAAATTGTCGATTCATGAATCATGTAGAAAAAATGAAATTATTAAAGAGGGGATAAAACTAAAATCACTAAGTATCTCATTTTTGAGGAAATTAATATGAACTTCAATTCTTAATGTACCTTCAATAAAAAATCTATTTACTTATTTATCCTTTTTATTTAAGGAATATTTCCATTAATCAAGTATAGCGGGTATATATAGTTTAAATTTAAAATTGGGAAATTATGTATTTATGTATGTAAAGGCAAATCAACACAATCTCAATTTCATGTTTAAGTACCACTATTGATATCTAAAATCTATTGTTACTTTCTCACTTCGATAATATACATGCCAACATTAAATCATAAATCAAACAAGATAATAACTGGTTAATATAAGAATTATAAGTGTGAGTTTAATTAGCTTTCATTTTTGCAATAGGAGGATTTTAAGACAGTTCTATTATAGAGTTAAGCCATCCACTTACATAAAAATAATAATAATACCTCTTTTGTAGTAAGATTGTTTGAAATAAATTAGTCCTCTTAAGTGGTTTCCCTTTAGTAAACCATAAGGATGACCTTCGGTAATAATCCATAGATAGTTTTTATAATGAATTGATATACACTATATATATCTAGATTTTGATCTATTCACTATATTTTATAGTTAGCCTTATAGAGTTGTATAATATATTAGCATTATGCTAAAGGTGAGCATGTTTTTTCCTACACTAAAAGAATCATGTTCTTGAGTCTAACTATCTAGCACTCTCTCCTTTCACCTCAATATCTAACTATCTCTGCATCTCTCTAAGCATCATGTTCTTGATGGTTTATGATGGAGAGTTGAGAGTTGAGGGTTTAGGGATTAAATTTAATTATGTCGGTTTTAGTGTTAAATTAATAATATTGGGTTTTAGGGTTTAACATATAGGGTATAAGGCTTATGTATTAGGGTTTATATAGTAGGGTGTAGGGTTTATAGTTGATGATATAGGGTATAGGGTATAGGGTATAGGGATGAGATTATAAGATTGAGTTATAATATTTAGGTTTGAGGGTATAGGAACCTTGAGGTTTGAAGGTATAAGGTTTAGGGTAGAGTGTATAGGTTTTATGACCTAGGGTTGAGTGTAGGGTATAGAGTTGAGGGTATATGATATAGTGTATAAGGTTGAGGGTATATCATTTAGGATTGAGTGTATAGGGTTGAGGGTTCATCCCCTTGGATTTAGGGCCTAGGGTTGAGCAATATGGTTTAGGGTTGAGGGTATATGATATAGGGTTTAGAGTTGAGTGTATATGGTTGAGGGTTTATTATATAGGCCTTAGGGTCCAAGGTTGAGAGATAGGGTTTAGGATTGAGAATATAGGGTATGGGGTTTAGGGTTGAGGGTATAGAGTTTAGGGTTGAGTATATGGTTAAGGGTTCAAGCTATTGGCATTAGTTCCTATGGTTGAGGGATAAGGTTTAGGGAATTTATGGCATAGGGTACATGGTTTTAGGTTATGGGTGTAGAATTTAGGGTTGAAGTTATAAGTTCCAGGGTAGAGTGTATAGGCTTTATGACCTAGGGATAAATGTAGGGTTTAGGGTTTATGGTATAGGGTATCTAGGGTTTAGGGTTATGGGTATATGATTTAGGGTTAAGTTTATAGGTGTTAGGGTTAAGTGCATAGGGTTTTTTTAATTTAAATCTATTGTAAACCCAAAAATAAGAAAAACACATATATATCTTATTAAGTTAAAATCATGTACGCGTTTTGTAAAGATATATAAATCACCTAGGGGTTGGGGCATCTAGGTCAACTAGATCAAGGTGGTCAAGGAGAGAAATTAGACGATGATTAGGAATGACTTATGTCAATGATGATTATGATATCAATGTACTAATATTGATTTTTGTAAGGTGTTTGTGATTTATGACATATGCAGGTGAATATTAATGTAGATATGTATATATGTGGTTTAAAATGAATCTAGAATGTATCTAATGAAGAATTTGTATGTATGTTGTGGATATGAAATATAATAAACATGTAAGATGGTAAGATTCTTATAATAAAAAATCTAAACACTTAAGATGAAAAGGAAATGATGATAAGATGCTTAAAATAACAAATCTAAACACTTAAGATGAAATGAAATGATGATATGCTTAGAATAACAATCTAAACACTTTAGGTAAAAATTCAATGATGATAAGATGCTTTGAATAACAAATATAAACACTTCAGACAAAAATGAAATGATGATAAGATGCTTAAAATAACAAAGATAAAAAATTAAGATGAAAATGAAATTATGAGAAGATGCTTAGAATAAAAAATCTAAAGACTTAAGACAAAAAAGCAATGATGAGATGAATTGGATGGAGATGAAGACCAGATGACCATATTAGTACATTGAGTGCAGAGACATATGGAAGAAATAGAGAATGAATGTGCACATACAATCCATGTTTAGGAAAGACAAAAATGATGGTGATGAGAAATAAGGGATGAGATGGGATTAGGTTTATCTAGAATGCAATAATTGAACTGCAATGTAGAGAGCATTTAATTTGATAATGTATGTGGTACTATGCATATGATTGGCACAAAAAACACATAGGTTGAGAGTATATCATTTAGGATTGAGTGCATGGGGGATCAAGGGTTCATCCCATAAGCTTTAGGGCCTAGGGTTGAGGGATATGGTTTAGGGTTGAGGATATATGATATAAGTGTGAATGTCTAGTCTAGACCTGCTCCAACATGATCAAATAATCAAACATTAATCAATAAAAAATTCTATAACAAACATTCCCCATGAAATTAATTCAAACACAATGAACAAGAAAACAAAGTAAAATATCCAATGGAAACTATTGAAATCTTATTAAAAAATACTCAAACCAGCATCCCATGGGGGAATTGGTGCTTCTTTGATGTGGAAAGAAGCCCTTTCCCAATTCCTTGATAAACTTGATGATGATTGGTTTATCCTTGATGAAAATTGTCAATAACCTAGCTATGAATGATGAAATCTATGAAAACTTGGATGAAAATGTGGATGAACTTGCTCAAATATGTAGATAGTAACCTTGCATGAAGTTGTGGATCCCAAATCAATAGAGAAGTCCTCTATTTATAGGAAAGAAGGATGGAGGAATGAGAAATATGAAGAATGTGGGATTAAACTTGAACCAATGGCATTGTGCCACCTGTCAACATACTAATGAAGACATGTGGAGCACATTTTGAACAATGTGCATGTTAAATGCATGTAGGTGGAATTTGAAATTCAAAAGATGGCTTGTGGAGGAAGAGTTGTAAGAGGAGTTAATGCCAAGTTGGCTCAAGAAGGACATGTAAGAGCCTTAAATGCCATGTTCGAGGACAAAAGTCCTTTGGGAGGGAGATTTCAAATTGATGGAATATTCCAAAGACATGCCATATTTGAATGGAAATAGAGGAATTAATAAATTAAATAAATTGATTTACATGTGCAAGTTGCAAAAGCTAGATGGTTGGAGGATTAGTGTTAGAAGTTAATTAGGATTTAATTAACTTAGATGGAATTAGTTGATATGACATTTGATTTAAATATTTAGATTTATTAAATCATATGAGAGGATATTTGGGAGATTAGTGATTTAATTAAATAAATTTGATTTATTCAATTAAATGAAGAACATTTGATTTAATCAAATAAAGTTGATTTATTTAATTAAGAGAGATGACTTTAGAATTTAATCAAATAAAATGATTTATTTAATCAAAAGAGGAACATTAGGATTTAATTAAATAAAATGATATATTTAATTAAAAGAAGATATTCAATCAAATAAAGTTGATTTATTTAATTAAAGGAGGAATCTGGATGAATTAATTAAATAAGGATTATTCAATTAATTGGTTATTAAAGAAGTGATTAAGGAAGAATTGGTGTAAGTGAATCAGAATCGAGTGTATGATATCAATCAAGATAATTTTAACGTCTACATTTTTCCCCTCTTTGAAGCAATGTACTTGTTGTGTTGGTTCAAAGAATAACCTTGCTTGGATCAAAATTCAAAATTTTTTTATTTTTTCAGATGCCCCACTGCTGCCCTAGTGAGAAGAATTATGCTGGTATATTACCCCCTCAAGAGATCAGACGAAAATTTGGATTTTTGGATGTTTTCTCGAGAAAAAAGGACAAGCTGCCCAACAGGTCCAAAAAGGCTCCAGGATGCTGAAAATATGCCAAGATGTGAAATGAGCTTTGGTTGGGAAAAAATGGTGACGAGGGTATAAAACCTTAGTTTGATGGCTAAAAGGGGCATAAAACCCTAATTTTTATGCTTAAATAGCCTTGGAGGGGTCACTTTCCAATCATTTTTGCATTCACACCTTAAGAATTCTAGCTTTTAGAGCTTTGACCCTCCTGCAGAATGGTGCGACGAGTGCTTCCCCAACACATTTATGAGCGAGCCCGGGTGTACCAGAGACCTCTAGGCATAGGACCTACGATATGTGACCCTAACCTGACTTTTAGTTTTGATTTTTAGGCGCATTTATTATGTTTTGAAAGGTCAAAGTCTCCAACGTCACTATATAGCAACACTAAAAGTGGAAAATCGACGACGCTAGGGCTCAAATAGTGCCACTTGTGTGAATTGAGACGCCACATCGCAATTTGGCTTTAGGGTTCCAAACTCCAAATGGTGACGCCATTGTCAATGACGACACCACTGTCTAGTTTAAGATTAGGGTTTCTAGGTCAAAGGGGCCCGCTATTGTAAATAGTGACGCTGCGGCTTGGTTTGCATTTTCAAAGGGTCTAGCATCATTGTTTGGAGTTTTCAAATGGTGATGCCTTTGCAAATAGTGACCCATTCGTTGTTCTTGTGTCAAAAACTCCAAAGGGGGTCAATTTTTTTACAAATTTTGACATTGTAGCTTCATGAGTGTAGGAGATTAGAGAGCATGTGCATTCACACGAGCATTGAACCTCGATGCTGAGAAAATTGAGCAGTTTGCACGAGTTATGACAGTATCACTTGGGGGAGATTAGTTTCTGGTATGTTGCTTATGCGCTCGTTGTCTGGACCCACCTAGAGATGATGACTGCGTTGGTTGAGAGATGGCATAGTGAGACCTCATCCTTTCACCTTCCTACTGATTAGGTGACTGTTACATTGGAGGACATATGGCACATCTTGCGGTTTCCAATTCATGGTGATCGAGTGATCTATGATGTAGATGCCAATGGTGACATGTGCTTTGAGATCATGGAGGTTGAGGACCTCACACTTTTTGAGGGCTAGATCGATTTAGAGTATAACAAAGGTCAGGTGCCAAATTGTTGACTAATTGTTGTTGCGATTATATGTGGACTAGTAGCTCCAGACTGGTGAGGTCGATATTTCAGCATGGGATGGGGCCTGTCCTAGGAGAGGATGCTTCAGGAGAGGACACTATTTCCTTGGGGACCAGTGATGCTGGCCTCATTATACCATGATCTGCACGAGTTTTTCTACTGTGATAGCCGAGTGATTGGTACCAACGTGACATTATTGCGCATCTAGGCCTGGGAGCATATTGTTGTGCTCCAATCAATGGTCACTATGGTCAATGTAGAGCTTGATGATCTAGTAGTTTGGAGATACAAGGGTGGCCTTACCTTGAGGCACGCATGATGGCTAGGTCTACCCTACTGGTGCAGAGTCATAGACGAGATGGCAATGTTCACCTGGAGGCCTTGGTTACAGACGCCTACTTGGTATGATGACGTGCAACAATTATTCTATGCTCAATAGGATCGATTGATGCAGGGGCACGAGAACACGATGATAGAGCGCTACCTACTAGATAGGGTAGTCCAACAGTTTGGGGATGTTTAGGATCGACTTGATGATCAGTATGTGGCCATCTTTGCTTAGACATCCAAAGAGACTACATGGGGATGAACAATTGTAGCGTCCGACACAGTTGACAACTTTTAGAAGTTGGTATCTGAGCCATGGGCCTATGATTAGGGGTAGGTAGATCCAGGAACTACATGTGCATATGATGATTGGTTTAGATCCCTAGTACGAATGATATTTCCAGGGGTAGCGATTCCACGGAGGAGACCCTGAGGCAGGACCACTAGGAGAGTGTAGGCGGGACAGGTTTCTAGAGCACTTGGGAGAGGTGGGCCACCTCCCCATTAGCCAGATTAGCCGAGAGATCAACAGAGGGATGCCCCAAGAGATCAATAGAGGGACCAACAACCTCGCCAGCCACCTCAGCCACTACAGCCAGACCCATGGGATGCCCAGATACAATAGTTACAGGGGCAGGTTTAGGGGTTGCAGGCATAGTTGTAGACAATTACAACGGAGAGAGACTAGGCTAGACAACAGGTCCAGACCCTCACCACAGAGAGAGATCATGAGCACTAGTAGAGGTAGGAAACAGAGTTGCAGCTGGCCCAGGAGGTCGGCCGGAGGCAGCAGCTAGAGAGTATGGCTGCTTCATCTCAGGGGAGGACAGTGCCTGTGTGGATGTACCGTGATGCCGTCAGAGAGGTGGAGTATTATAGATTCCATTATCAGAAGTTTGTACCTTCGACTGCTCTGGTGTCAGATTATTCTCAGCAAACAGGGGTGAGACAGGTAGAGGACCAACCAGAGAGGCATCTGGGTGAGGGGAGCAGCCATCAGGGCTAGCTATCGCACAATTTTTTTTGATCGACATTTGATTCTTTTTGGGACTCACAGGATTCATTTTTTGATATCCTTGTGGGATTTGTACATTGATTGATATACATACACATGATTCAGATTTGTACCATGATAGTGATTTTTTTTGATATATATATGATATGATCGATTTATGATGTGATGTATCTACTTTATTTATGCTTTATGGATGGATGCACATGATGTTCTATATGTGATGTGATTCTATATGATATGATGTGATGTATGATTCTATAAATGTTCATAGATGTATTTCCTTTCTGTATTATTTCTATGCACTTTTATGATGATGATGTATGGATTATGGATGTATGGATGCAAATGTTTATGGTATGCAAATGATTTTAATATGCTTAGACTAATAGATCTATATTATTCCCAAAATGGATGATGTTATATGTTATGATTATGAGATTTATGGGATGTTATGAAATGCTTCTTATCTTTTTTAGTATCTTTTTCATGTATGATATGCATATATGGATGATATGATGATACCTATATGATTATGCAATGGATGCAAATGTATGGTTTATGAGATGCTTAGAATAACCAATCTATATTATGATGCAAATGATGGAAATGCAATACATGTGAAATGATCAATGTTTCCTATTATATATGATATGAATGATATGCAACATGTTGATGGTTTGTGGATGCAGGATGGATGCATTGGTGATGTTTTGATTAACTGTCATGATACCATGTTAGCGCAGGGAGAAGAAAGAAGAGATGAGATGATGAAAAGAGGATCCAACAAGTCCATGATTTGACGAGACTTTATTAGAGATGAGGCTGAATGATGATGATGTATTGTTTATTAGGAATTGGAATTTTAAAAGGGCTTACTTACCTTATGTTTGATAACACACATAGGCACGATGCATCAAGGTATAAAGAACTAGGATGGTGTTGTGCCTAGTGTGATGGAATTTGAATCGACAATCAAATAGGAGTATCCTTGTTCACACCTAGCATACGAAACCTTATTATTTAAAATACAGTTAAGATATTTCAAATATCTCGAACCAAAACATAGAAAAGCAAGCCTTCCTATGTGGTCAAAAAGACACCTAAAACACCCTCCCTACAGACCAAACAAAGTAAGCATGACCAAAGTTATATTTCAAGAGTATCCAATAAGCACAAAAAACAAAAGATAATGATCATTTCCCCATTCCATTCTCTCTAAATCACTTTGATCAGACATCATTGAGAGGTCATTGGAATGAGTGCCATAAGATAAGTCAAAAGACAAAGATCAAGTAAACAAACAAGCTAATGTTCTTCATACCTCTAGCCAAGACTAAATTATTGTGATGCCTGATGTTGATGTCCATTGTAGGAAGGATGCATCCTAGGACATGATGTTATTAGATGATTTTGGGATTGACTGTCTGATGGGTAATTAATATCAAGAATTGACCAACTTGTTTACCTATTGACCTAGACTTGAGACCTTGACGTTTGATTTTTCACTTGAACCTACTAGACTTGTTTCCGATTGCCTCACCAAAGGTTGAGGGTGACGATGATTTATTATGAGTGGATGCTTATTGTGGGTGAAAGTGAAATGAGACAGATGGAGTTTTTCAAAAATTTGGATGTTTTTGATGTTTTGAGGCCATTTTTGGTATTTTTTGAGATGTTTTGCAAATGTTTTGATTTTCAAATTTTCTAATGTTTTTGTATTTTCTGAGATTTTGACCAAGAACCTAACCTAAAGACCTATCCTAGGGGCCTTGAGGGCTGATCAAAGATTAGCCTTGCCTACGTTATACACGTATAGACCACGTAGTTCAACTGACACATACTCATTTATTGATGAGATATGAACAAATGGATTGCCAGTTTATTATGACAAACTCCTAAAGGACTAACCTAAGGTGTCTCGGGGGCACATTGATGATGGCCTTGCCTACGTTCAAAGCTTAGAGACACGTAGTTCAACAATACAACTCTATTTTTGACTTTTTCTAACTTTTTGACCTATTTTTAGATTTGTGACATGTTTTGAATGTTTTTGGGGTTTTCTGATTTTCTGAATGTTTTTGGATTTTTTGTTTTTTAAGGAAGACTTCAAGAATATATATGAATTTGATCCGATGTAGGTAAAAGAACATGCCCCCAACATGATGTAGTAGACTAATTTGATATAGGTAGGAAAAACTGACCTTATGCATGGGCCAAGTAGTACTAGGAGGGATCATGATACAAACACAAGATCAAGCTTTGATGCAGATGTGGATGGGTGATCGATGGAGATATAGAATGTGACAGATGGATGATGCAGAACAAGCCACAAAGATCATGATGAATGGAAAGTGCTTATTTACACGAGGAACCTATTTGCCAGGTTTTCACCAAGGTACTTGCCCAAAGTGCCACCCAAGTGGTTTTCACTAGAGGATAATTTTTTTCTTTACTATTTTCAATCCTTTTTCTATTTTTTTGGATTTTTGGATTTACACCCTAGAAATTTTAGGCATAAAACCTTTTTGAGATGGGAGCTATTCATAGGATCCTATAGAGGTTCACCTTCAGGTGTTGATAAATAATATGCTCCTAGTTTGTAGCTCGCTGTGATGATAAAGGGTCCCAACTAGTTGATGAGCCTAGTTTTTGGTCTAGTTTTGGGTAGAATCAATAGTCTATTTTCTCATAGATGTCATGGAATTTAATGCTTAAGTGTTGGTATTGGCATAATGTTTCCCTCAAACCATTGACATTTGATATCTCTGCAAGCTTTAATGATATTTGGCATAATATGTGGGTCATCTATATTGATTTTGCATGTGATTAATGAATGTTTCTTAGAAGTGGTTATAGATGTGCAGTTATTATGTGTATTGAACTTGACATGCAGATTTAATACACCAATTAGTTGAGGAAGACACCACCAGTTGGGCATGCACCATAACGTCCAGCTGAGAAATTGCTCTAAGTCAAAGGCAACCGACAACAAAGATTCTTCATGCAACTAAATGTAACTGCCTTGCAGTGGACCTTAATGATCGAGCATGCATGGGTGTTACGGTTATGCTGGATCTGCACTTGACTTGCATGTCTGACCAGATTCCATGCATGCATAACTGCCATCAATCCACTTTCCCCTGTTTTCCCTAAATGGCATCCTCCCAGTTGTGGAGTTGACTGCCTTGTTTAGTTGTAGTATAAATAATGATTTGATGCTCCTTCTTCAGGAGGTTGCACGATTTGACATTGTACTCTCATTCTCAAGTTTCAGTAATACAGATACATTACTCTTTGTATGCATGATTTACAGTGAATAAAATAAAGTTCTGAGTTCTCGTTAGTTTAGAGGATACTTATCCAAGGGCGCCCACTTGGTGAGTAATCTGTCTTCTTAGTTTAGCATTAGTTTAGTATTACTTGATGTTTAGTACTTAGTTAGAAATATGGCATCGAATGTTCCTAGAACCACTAGAATTCTATTCTGTGACTATTCCTGCAACCAAAACAAATAGAGTAGTCTCCTGTTTGTCGCTCAAATTTTCATTCTTTCCCTACATTTTAGCTTAGCATAGTTGTTGGTTGATATTCAACATTTGCTTTATTTCCTTTTAAGAAATTTACTTTCAGTGTTGTGATTCTTAGTTGTAGAGTGCAATGACTACTTGAGCCCCTAGTGCACATACTGTGCTAACCCATTTCAAATTCATGTCCCTGGGTTGACAAGTTAAATGCACCTTCATGATGATTGAATAACTATTCAAGTTAGATGTCCAGTCTTTGAATCATGGTTGTAAAGGCTTAGTTATTGAATCATTGTAGGAGGCCAACATTTTTGGCGCTGTTGTCGGGGATGGTGTCAAGCTAGGAATTCTTTTGGAGTCATTGGTAGTTTTTCTTGTTGTAGTGTTTCTGAAAGTTGTTCTTAGCATATCCTCACTTAGGAAGTAATGACCCCCTTGATTCTTTACCAATTCTTTGTGTGAGCTAATTGATAGTGAGTGATACCGCATGTATAGAGGAAGGAGAAGGGATGATTATGAGAGATTTCTTCCTAACAATCATCATCCATTTTAGCTAGTTGAGTACTAGAACCTGCCAGAAGAAGAGGAAGAAGAAGATCCACACCCCTTTGCTAATGCATATCCTGATTTGACTAGCTCTGAGGTCTCCTCAGAAGATTAGAATCAACTTGAGAACCCCTTAGAACCACATAAAGTAGCTATGGGTGATGCAAAATAGGAACAAACCAAACCAACCAGCTTTTCCTTTCCCTATTTCCCATCAAAATGAAGTTGAAAACATCAAGAACATTCCTGCATCAACACTCCCCAATTTTTATGGACTTGTGACAAAATATCCTGATACTTTCTTATTTGAGTTTGAAATACTCTGTAAGAGTTATTATTACACTACTGATGCCCATAGGCTTAAGTTATTTCCCATCACTTTGAAAGAGGCTGCATTAAGATGGTTCATGAACCTATGCAGGGATACTATGGAAACTTGGGAAGACATGAAGACAAAATTCCTTGAGAAGTACAAGGAATACTATAGGGGTAGTGACATGAGAGGAGGTGACATTTTTAGGATGCAACAAAAGGAAGATGAGAGCCTAGAATATTATATTGCACGGTTCCTTTTTTCCTGCAAAAGTCCCCACACCATGCACTTAACGAGGACTCACAAAAGTTTCTTTTCCTCAGAGGCATCAATGACAACTGCACTGATGCTTTGGACCTCATGGCAGGAGGAGACATCTCCCAAGTTCCTTGGGAGGATATCAAGAAAATATGCCAGAATCACTCTAGGGGAGCTTCAAAGAATCGCAGAGCTTATCAATCTTCCATGGGTAAGTCAACTATTGGTGGAGTTTCAAGAATGGAGATCACTCATTTGCTGGAAGACTTCAAGAAAGATATTATCAACAATCTAGCTACTTAGCTAGATACACTTCAGGCCAAAAAGAAGCAAGAAGAGGCAGAGATGATGTTGACAGAGTATTGTCCTCACTGCAGACAAAAGAAGGACTACAAATGTAAGATGGTAGCTAACCTAGAAAGCAAGAAAATTTCACCCGAGTTCAATCCTATTTAGATTGAAGAAGACCAAGTCTATTATGTTGCACAAAGGAAGCTTTGGGCTCTAAGTCAAGGTATGCCACCAGATCCACTATCCTATGTTGGGCCATATTTTAAATCTTATTCATCTCGTAACCAATGGTAGCCTCCATATCCACCTAGTTATGGAGGATATCCACCACATTCTTGGAGTAAACCTCCAAATGCTTGGCCCAGTCATAAGAGTTCTCCACCTCAGTGGCAACAACCTTAGGGGAATTGGTAGCAATTTCAAGGGCACTGGCAACCACCTCAAGGAAATTGGAAACAAACAAATCAATGGAGAGGAGGACAACAATGGCCTAGCTAGACAAATAGTTACATGCAACCACCTTCTCAGCCCCAACAGCCTGCTCTAATGCCTCCACCTACTAATCCAAGCTCAAATGCACCTAAATCAACTCAGCCACCAGCTAAACCCACACCCAATCCTAATAACAAACCACAACAACAACTTGCATACTCTACTAATTCAAATAAATTCCCTGCATATGTTGTGAGTGTAGGTGACACCCATTTGCATTTAGGAACTACTCTATCAGGCCCTCCCAAGAAAATTATCACTGAAATTCCTATGGAAGAGGAGGGGGAGCCTTTGAATGATCCTATTCAGCCAAGTGCACCTAACAATCTTGAACCAATTCAAGCCAGGTAGACTAAACAAGAACCACCTTCCCTCATATATTGGAAGTTTCCAAGAAGAAAGAAGAAAAGGAGGATACCACTTTTGACATCCTGGATCAACTAAAGCATATATGTGTTCAGATACCCCTATTTCAGGCCATAAAGGATGTTCCAATCTATGACAAAGCTATCAAGGAAGCTTGTCTTAAGAAGCCAGGAAGGAAGAAGAGAGACCCAACTACAGTTCATGTGGTGGGCCAGCTAGCTAATATCATGCTGGGAAAAGTGACTATTCCCAAGTATAATGACCCAGGCAATCCTGTAGTAGCAGTTGTCATAAACAAGATCCAAGTGAAGAATGCTCTAATTGATTTAGGGGAAGCAATCAATGTGATGACCAAAGACATCCTGCAATAACTAAATATTGCAAGTATGAGATCTACTCCTACTATCTTGTAGCTTGCTGATAGCTCTATTGTTAAGCCTGATGGTGTAGTGGAGGATCTTGTGGTAGTTCTAGACTCCTGGGATATTTTATGATTCTTTCTCCTAAAACTACACTCGGCGGGTATCCCATCATTCTTGGAAGGACTTGGTAACTGTAGATGCATTCATTGGATGTCGGTCAGGTGACATGACCATTTCAGATGGAAGGAGTACTAAAAAGTTTGTTCTTTATCCACCTACTCAGCCATCTCATGATGAGAAAGACTTTGTATGGCCACAAGTTGGTGAAGAGGCCAAGGAAGTTAATTATGTGGCATAGCTTATGATGCAAGGAAAAAGCTCTTTCATGCAGCTCCAAGATGAGGATGAAGTGTTGGCTAATTTGATTTAGAACCATTATGAAGTGGAGGAAGAATCATCTTCTACTTTGGTTAGGACACTTCTGCCTGCTCTTCCTGCAACCACTGTTCCTGCAGACATTCTTCTTGCAGATGATCTTCCTGCAACCACTATTCTTGCAAACAGATTTTCTGCAGCAACAGGTATGATCCATACATTGTTTCCGAATGAACTAAAGGTACCATGTATTAATGAATCATCCATAATAGAGTTAACTACACAAGTCCAGGTGTCAGAAAGAAAATATCTAAATGTTAATAGTAAATTGAATGAAAAACAACAACTGTTATTGGAAAACCTATTAAGGGCCCATCAACATGCATTTGCATGGGATTATCATGATATGAAGGGACTGGATCCTAAAATTTGTACCCATAGAATTTATATCATAGATGATTGCACTCCAGTAAGACAACCACAAATAAGGATTAACCCTGCACTAAGAGAAATAGTGAAAGGAGAACTACAAAAATTGCTAGATGCAGGATTTATCTACCCCATTTCAGATAGTCAGTGAGTATCTCGATTAGTGATTGTGCTCAAGAAATGAGGGAAATGGAAAGTTTTTGTTGATTATAGAGAACTTAATGTTGCCACAAAGAAGGACCATTTTCCTTTACCCTTCATTGATCAATTTTTGGACACACTTGTAGGAAAACAATACTTCTCTTTTCTAGATGGATTCAATAGCTACAACCAAATATAAATTGCACTAGAAGACCAGGAGAAGACCACGTTTACCTATCCATGGGGGACCTATTTCTATTCAGTACTCCCATTCGGCTTGTGCAATGCACCTGCAAATTTCTAGAGGATAGTCATTAGCATATTCTCAGACATTTCTCATGATTTCATGGAGATTTATATAGACGACTTCACCACTTATGGTGCTGATTTTAATCAAGCATTGGAGAATCTCAAGAGAGTCCTACAGAGATGTGAGGATCAAAACTTGTCCTTAAATAGTGAAAAGTGCTTCATGATGATGCAAGAGGGTGTAGTTCTTGGCTACTACATCTCCCACAAGGGAATTCAAGTAGATCTTGCAAAAATTGAGGTAATCACAAATCTGCCTACACCTACAAAAAAAAAGGATGTTAGGAGTTTCTTGGGTCATGCAGGATATTATAGGCGATTCATTAAGGATTTCAATAGGGTAGCAACACCATTGTATACCCTTCTTACTAAAGATGTTGAATTTCAGTGGACTGAAGCTTGTGGCAAGACATTTTTTGACTTGAAGGCAACTTTGACTCATGCTCTTGTACTCAAGGGACCCAATTGGGAGCTTCCTTTCCACATCCACCTTGATGCATCAGATTATTCCATAGGAGCGGTCTTAGGACAAAAAGAGGGAGCTGTTGAAAATGCTATTTATTTTTTCAATAAAAATTTGCAAGGAGCTGAATTCAATTATACAGTGACAGAGAAAGAGATGTTGGCAGTAATCTATGCACTGAACAAATTTAGACATTACATAATGGTCTACTGAATCTTTGTGCACACTGGTCATGCAACCATTAGGTATCTCATGAATAAACCTTTGATCACATGTAGATTGGAAAGATGGTTATTGTTGATGTAGGAGTTTGATATAACCATTGTGGATAAGCCATGGAAGGCTAATGTTGCAGATTTTCTTTCAAGGCTAACTACATCAGAAGACAATCAACCTATAGATGACTCTTTTCCTGATGAGAATCTATTCTCTCTTGGTGTTCAAATACCCTAGTATGCTGACATAGCCAATTACTTGGTTACAGGTAGAGTTCCTTCTCACTTCTCCCCAAAAGAGAAAAGGGCACTCATTGAAAAATCTTTTCCTTTCTCTTGGATTGTTGGATGTTTGTTTTATACTGGACCTGACCATGTCATGAGAAGATGTGTGAGAGAAGATGAGACATATGAGATTTTGCATGCATGTCACAATGAACCATGTGGAGGACACTTTGCAGCCAAGAGGACATCAATGAATGTTTTGAACACAGGGTATTACTGGCCAACACTCCACAAGGATGCAAGAAGGTATACCAGAAAATGTGACAGATGTCAAAGAATGGGAAAACCAACCAGATATGATGAGATGCCACTTTTCCTTCAGATAGTAATCACTCCCTTTGACAAGAGGGGATTTGATTTTGTGGGACCAATTGACCCTCCATCAAATGGTAAGTCTTATATATTGGTGTAGACACCTAAATTTGGACACTTACATTTGTCCAAATTTGTCCCTTTTCATTTAAACATATTCTTATCCACATTAATTAGGTAATACGACTATTATCTAAGTAATATCCTTAAATTCCTCTAAATCCCTAAGGTATTCAGTTAATAATTAAATACCTTACCCTCTTTAATCCCCCTTTCATCAAATGTATTAAATAAATATGACATTTATATAATTCCTCACATGTCACATCACTTTTCCTTAATCCTAATCAACCTCTTAATCTCTTCATTAAGGATGTGCACATGTTTAATCCTTGATTAGGATGTGCTACATCCTTCAAATTTTGTAAGTTGGAATCTAATCTTCCTTAACCACTAATCATCTTCTAATCACTGATTAATTAAGCCTAATCAATACCTTGGTCAACACTCCCCATCCCCCAAGGAATTTTTAATTCCTTTTTATTCATCCAAGACTCTTCTCTTCCCAATGTGAATTTTTAATTCACTTTTATCCTTCCAAGATTCTCCTTATCCTCATGCAAGTTCTAGAACCTTTGACTTGTCACATCACTCACATGTGAAAAAGTCTTCTAGAATCTTTGACTTGTCACATCAGTCACATGTGGGTAAGTACTTACCCTTTTAGGGACCTTCTCTTATCCAAGGTACTTCTCATCTCTTTTTTTGGGAACCTTGTATTATCCACAAGATCTCCCAATCATGTGAATTTTAAATTCACTTTTATTTCACCCAAGGTTCTCCTCTCCCCCATGTGATCATTGAGAGGTCACATAACCCTAATTCCAAGGTACTTACAAGTACCTTCCCATCACATGCCATCTTCTGCCTCATGTGTCCTTATCCATCTTGCCCTTAGTGGCAAGATCTCAACCGTCCATTTCCCTAGGGTTTCTCTCCATAAAATGAAGGATTTTTCTTTCATTTTGATTATTATGCATTCTCATTCATTCAACACTTGCAACTCAACCAACTTAATCTCTCAAGCTAATACTTACATCTTCTCGTATCCACCATTGTTGCATACCTTAAGCTTTCATCGTATCCATTTGGCTTATCTTCTCAACTACCCACTTTGCTCATTGCATTTCTTATCAAACCCTCACCATTTTGAATCCATTTTAGCATCTTTCCATCAAAGGGAGCACACATCAAGGGCCAACCAAAGGATCAATCCAAGATAAGGTATAATCAACTTCTCTTTTATCTTTATTTTGTTTTGGATTCAACTAGGCTAATCTTGAGGTGTCAGTGTTCTTTCCTTTCTCTTTTGCATCTTGTTTTGCATGGTTTAGAGTAGGTTAACATCGCTGGTTCACAATTGGTATGCACTAATTATGTAACAAAATGGGTAGAAGTTAAGGCCATGAAACATGCAAGAGATAACAAGGTTGTAGAGTTTCCTTATGAGGAGAGTTTCACAAGATATGGAGTTCCAAGAGAAATAGTGATTGATCAAGGGCCACAATTCACATCAACTCTTGTTGCAACTATGATTAGGATAAAATGTGGTCCCAGAAACGAGCAACAACACAAAACATATAAGGAACCACCTAAACACCTAACACCTCAAGATTGGGCAAGTGATTATCTTAACAAAACAAAATGGAACATTTTACCTTGTTGAGTTGTCCTTTGGTTGGCCCTTGATTGTTGATGTGATATATGCTCCTCTTGATGGCAAAAGATGCATGATTGAGATGTAATATGGATGGAAAATAGGTGAGAATGGATGCAAGTGCAAGTATTTGGCTAAGTATGGCTCAAGTGAAAAATTTGTAAGAGTTTGGTTAGCACAATGATCTCCTCCCAAAATGAGAGAAAAGAGGTGGTATTTATAGAGAATTTTGAATTCTCTAGAGAAATGGACGGTTGAGATTAAACCAACAAGGCCAAGATGTAGGGCTATGGTGAGTTGAGAACTCACAAGCCAACAAGGCCAAGATGTAGGGCATGTGAAGTGGCTTGAAAAAAATGATGTGGACATGACATGGAGGTACTACATAGTACCTTGGGATTTGGACAAGATATCCTCATAAAAGAGGTCCTTGCCCACATGTGGGTGAGAGGACATGTGAGGAATTAAAAATTCCTCAAATATCCACATGGGAATGAGAGAAAGAATTTAAAATTATTTGAAATGCATTGGGGGATTAAATGTGAATTAAAAATTCACATGGGGAAAGCGGTGCCTTCTCCAAAAGGAGAAAGAATTTAATAGGGTTGACTTAGGACACATTCCATAAATGACATGTAGATTAGGTTGACCTAATTAAGTGATTAAGGTTGTGCAAGTACTTGATTAGAAAAATTAATGACATATTAGAGGCAAGTGGGAGATTATGGAGGATGTGACCCTAATGATGATTAGGGGTGTGCACATCCTAACCATAAATTAATTATGATTAGAAGAGGGTTAGATGGTTAAGGGGAATTAGAGACCAACTTGCAAAAGTTGGAGGATGTGACACATCCTAATCAAGGATTAGGCATGTGCACATCCCTAATGATGAGATTAGGAGAATAACTATGATTAAGAAATGGATGTGACATGTGAGGAATTAAATTAATGTCATATTTATTTAATTCATTTAATGAAAAAAAGGATTAAAGAGATAAGGTATTTATTTATTAATCAAATACCTTAGGGATTTGGCAGAATTAAAGATATTAATTAAATAATAGTGATATTACTTAATGAATGCAAATAAGGGGATGCTTAGACGAAAGGGGATAAATTTGGATAAATTAAGTGTCCAAATTTAGGTGTCTACATTTTTCCCCTCTTTGAGATGGTGTTACGAAGTAGCATCATTTCAAATAATATTAAAAATAGAACCTAGAAGAAGATGGTTAGATTGGGAAAGATTCCCCAGTCATTCAAAGGAGTGACTAGGAAGGGAAAAAATGATGAAAATTAGGGATGAAGGATGCCCCCTTGAGAGGACATGTGGGTTCAAGAGAACATGAGTGTGCTCTCGAAATGGACGAGGTGATGCAAGGGGTATACGAGGAAGATGATGCAAAGGGTATATGAGGAAGATGATGTGAAGTGATGGGTAAGAAAGGATGAAAAGGTAGCAGGAGATTGGGAGGGGAGAGTGATGTGGGATGAATGGATGGGGGGGTTTTGATAGATGAGAGGATGGAGATGAAATGCAATCCAAATAAAATTTTCCATCTTTAGGAGCATTGATTTTTTCTATAGCAGAAGACATGACACACCAAGGTATAGAGTACCAAGGCAGATTAGTGTCTAATGCATGAAATAGACACAACAAACAAGAAGGCTATCCCAACACCCCAAAGTCACAATGACCTTGGTCGGGCAAAGTATTGGGATAACCACAAGCACACAAGGATGCCCCAGCGTAACACAAGACCTCAAGGATCTTGGTGGGTACTACGTGGGACAACCTAGAAGACAACAACAAAGAAAAGATCAAGATACGCCCCTATGTTGACTAGTCAAAGCACACCATGATATGATGGATCAAGGCGACCATGACAAGTGATGATAGGGAGCTCAAATGATAAATAAAAGCCAAAAGCATCAAAATATTGCAATCAATTTCAAACATCCTTTTCCATAGGATTAAGGGGATGGATGTGATTGATGAGGTATGTTAGGAATGATGCATCTTGTTGAGACCAATGATGGATACTAAACTAAAAGATTGATATGACGCAGGATATTCAAAACTGATTGGATTTGCTAATACAAGTGGATCTCGTTTGTTAAGAACCGGCTAGATAAGGGCATATCTCGATGACGTGACACAAGATAGGAGACTGACACATCCTGTAGCTAAAGGCGGTGGACCTAGTGTCCCTCCTTCAACCTAATTGAGGTACATACTTTTCATAATAAAGACTTTCACTTACATGGAAGTCCATTTCTTCGTCATCCACCATCCATCCATCCATCATATCTCTCTTCCATCACTTCATTCCACCTCACCTCATTCCACCTCATCTTCATTTATTGCTCAATTCATTTTCCAACAAGGTAAGCATTACTTTATCTGTGATCTTTGCAGCAAATCTTCCACACATTCAAGCATGTGTGTATTAATTGCTATCTTTAATCATCTTTTAAGTGCGCTCATTTAATCATTGTACATTAGTATAGGTATTCGCATAAATGCCATCATTGCTTGTCAATCCCCACTCCCATCTCACATGTGTGGACACATGTCCAAATTTAGGTCGGGGGGAGAGGAATGAAAAAGATGCAAATATTTTGTGAACTTTGCATGTGTGAAGTGACAATAACTGTAGTCGCCATTTCTTCCTATCATATTTTCCCTTTATCACTCCTTCTCTTTCCATTATTTCCTTGTCGTAATATTGAGTTGCAAGCAAAAAGGAAAAATAAAAGAAAGGAAATTTAGTTGACAATAGCACTAGAAATTTAGCAGGCTGGTG
This sequence comes from Sequoia sempervirens, assembly GCA_007258455.2. NCBI lineage: Eukaryota > Viridiplantae > Streptophyta > Pinopsida > Cupressales > Cupressaceae > Sequoia > Sequoia sempervirens. The sequence goes on from VDFB02350996.1 coordinate 169,141, forward strand.
TTGGAAATTAGCAAACACTGTAGGGAAGTGCATTTGATTTTTAGACAGGAACTGCATGAAAGAAGGGGAATTGCGGGAAAAGAAGTTGCAGAGCGATTGCTTGATTGTGGAAAATGGGAGGTGGGTTAATTCGAAATGAACCCACGGTGCATGATATTTTACTGCACGATGCACAATGTCTGGCTAAACTTAAAAATTGTGGATGGATAGATTACTTTTTGAAGTTGGATGGTTTTGATGAAGGCATTGCCCTTGAATTTTCCCAGACATTTTTAGAAGGAAAAACCATAGTAAAAGGGTTATAAGTTTTGGCAACAGAGGAAATAATTGCAGAGGTTACAGGGTTACTTGCTGATGGTGAAAATTACCCTACTTCTAGAGATGCCAGGTCAGCCAGGGTTGAATTCATAGAGCCAAATGACCCCCCATTGAGAATAAACAAATAGGGTGTAGAGAGGATGTCTCTGCCCAAGCCATGGAAGCAAATAGTTGTGTATGTCATCAAATACATCACTTGCGAGGGTTACCAGTCAAATTTTCATTCTGTCCAATTCAAGATTTTAAATCACATGAGGCAAAAAAGGAGGATGAATGTGCTTAATGTGTTGTACAATCTTCTCTCAATCATGGCAGCTGAGACCCATAAAGGTAGGGATAATTTTGTTTCCCACCATTGCTTGATTAAATTACTAGTTGAAAAATCTCTACGTGATGTATCTGGAATGACTTGGGAAGAGTTTGTTAAAGTTGATCAAAATTATCATCAGGAAGAGTTTGTCAATGTTGAGCATTTTTCACCTAGGGCTATACCTCAATCCTGTAGGTCTAGCAGGAGAGTAAGCATGGCAGAAACCATTCCAAGTGCTTCAACCTCTGGTGTTGGCTCTAGTGTGAATCCTCCAACAGCAGAAGAAGCTATAGAAATTAGTTCTTCTGAAATAGAGCACTCAGAAAAAGAAAGCTCTTCCTTGGATTTTGATGATGAAGTTCCACTTGAAACCCTCATGAAAACTAGGGCACAACAGAGAGAGGTAGAAATGAGAAAAGGGAAGGCTAAAACACAGCCTGTAGAAAGAAAAGTGCCAAATTCTAAGAAGAGGAAGGCTGATACTGTTCATCCTATAGCCAAAGGAAGACATGAGGAACCTCCTAGGAAATCAAGACTAGTCAGGCCTGCAATTGGTATGCCTTTGCAGGAAATCCCTAAACTTGGTGAGATCTCACATGAGGACCCCGGAGCTCCAATGGATCAGGAGAATGTTGAAGAAGGAGAAGACATATTTAAGAGAGAAACAAACATAACACTGACTGATCTTGCTAACATTGCAGAAGAGTTGGAAGAAAATCAGGACTTCCTGCAGCATGAGCAAGAGGTCCTATAGCATGAAGTCCTGCAGCAACAACTAGAATCGGAGCAGGAGTTCCTACAACCATAACAAGAACAAGAGTCCCTACAAGAAAAATAAGAACAAACAACACCCTTATAACTAGAGATAATGGGACAACTTGAGTCCATGCAAATAGTGCCACATGAGGAGCCGCAATCAACAAAAAGACTAGTAGGCATTCATAATCCTCCTAGTTTTATAGTATATGCAACAATATTGAGTTTATGGAGAGAAATACAAAGAAGGGAGGAAGAATGGAAAAAGGAAAAATGGAAGTTGAAGGAGGAAATTCAAAAAAAGGATGAAGAGATTGAGGATAAAGATGCAGAAATTGCCACCCTAAAGCAGAGGGTAGATGATATGGCAGCTTTGGCGCCAAAGATTATGGAATGTAGAGATCCTCTGAGGGTCTATGCTCTACTCCTAAAAGAGAAGTATCTCTCTTTTAATATGTCAAGACTGGCCTCAGGTTTGAATCCTTCTATTGATACCCCTATGGAATTTTTCAATGCTTATAGGATTGCCTCACCTGAAATGAAGAATTTGCTATGTGAATTTTATTTACATAATTATCCTGTCACAAAAGACCATGACTAGAATCCGCTGATGTATGTTGGGGATGTTCAATTGAGAGCATTCATGTCTTGGGTGCAAAATGAGATTAGTTGGGGACAACAACATGGTGCTTATAAACAATTGGAGTCTGATATCCCTCTGCCTGTTAGAGTTGAATCAAGCAACCCAAGGGATATTTACAGAGAATGGCATAGAATGTTGCTCAGACCAAGTTATGGTAATAGGATTATGCCTTGGATTGAGGCAGTTTACACTGAGTATGAGGTAAAAATAGTAGCAAAGGAGGAAATCATGAGGAGATGTTTATCCCAGAGATGAAATAGTTTGACTAATGAGATGAAATAGGTTGAGCCTCATTCCATCCACAATTATGCTGCAACATTAAAAATAATTGAGAGACATTCAGATTGGGAGAGCTCAAGGACGACATTGGCTTCCCCTGACTTTTCAGCCACCCATGCTCATGTGGCCCATGCCAAATTTCAGATTCTACCAGTATGAAATTGTTGTAGAGAGGTAGAAATGGAACAAGTTTGACAGATTGGGAGGATTCTATTGGGACCCTAACTCATGTACTGCAACCATTGATGTTGGACAACTCTTAGTTGCAAATTTTAGAACTTTGACCAAGCAGAAGAACAACTCCTCCCCTGTTGGAGGACCAACAAAATGTTAGGTTGGGGGGAGTGATGAGCCTAGTTTTTGGTCTAGTTTTGGGTAGAATCTATAGTCTATTTTCTCATAGATGTCATTGAATTTAATGCTTAAGTGTTGGTATTGGGATAATGTTTTGCTCAAACCATTGACATTTGATATTATCTTATCTCTGCAAGCTTTAATGATATTTGACATAATATGTGGGTTATCTATATTGATTTTGCATGTGATTAATGAATGTTTCTTAGAAGTGGTTATAGTTGTGTAGTTATTACGTGTACTGACCTTGACATGCAGATTTAATACGCCAAGTTGAGGAAGACATCGCTAGCTGGGCATGCACCATAACGTCCAGCTGAGAAATCACTCCAAGTCAAAGGCAACCAGCAACAAAGATTCTTCATGCAACTGAATGTAACTACCTTGCAATGGACCTTAATGATTGAGCATGCATGGGTGTTACTGTTGTGCTAGATCTGTGCTTGAATTGCATGTTTGACCAGATTCCATGCATGCGTAACCGCCATCACTCCACTTTCCCCTATTTTCCCTAAATGGTGTCCTCCTAGTTGTGGAGTTGACTGCCTTGTTTAGTTGTAGTATAAATAATTATTTGATGCTCCTTCTTCAGGAGGTTGCACGATTTGACATTGTACTCTCATTCTCAAGTTTCAGTAATATAGAAACATTACTCTTTGTATGCATGATTTATAGTGAATAAAATAAAGTTTTGAGTTTGAACATCTAAGTTCTCGTTAGTTTAGAGGATACTTATCCAAGGGGGCCCACTTGGTGAGTAATCCATCTTCTTAGTTTAGCATTAATTCAGTATTACTTATTGTTTAGTACTTAGTTAGAAATCTGGCATCAACTATTCTGTTAGCCACTATAATTCGATTCTGTGGTTGTTCCTGTAGCCAAAGCAAACAGAGTAGTCTCTTGTTTGTCGCTTAGATTTTCATTCTTGCCCTGCATTTCAACTTAGCATAGTTGTTGGTTGATATTCAACATTTTCTTTATTTTCTTTTAAGCAATTTACTTTCAGTGTTGCGTTTCTTAGCTGTAGAGTGCAATGACTACTTGAGCCCCTAGTGAACATATTGTGCTGACCCATTTCAAGTTCACATCCCTGGGTTGACAAGTTAAATGGACCTTCACGATGATTGAATAGCTATTCAGGTTAGATTTCTAGTCTCTGAATCATGGTTGTAAAGGCTTAGTTATTGAATCATTGTAGGAGGCCAACACCAGTTAGGTTCAAAATTTCCTTTGTTGTCTAGATTTGGTACATTTTTATGATTCTGTTTCAACACGAGCTCTTCGACTTGAAAGGTCTAACTCCTAATATTCTTATTATATCTCCTCTTAAGATGGTTCTAATAGACTTGCATATGGTTCAAGGCATCCATGTGTCATTCATCCAATAGCTCCAGCTCGTTCAATCATGACACCCGATATTCTACATTTGTAATGAGGTTCTGCAGTCATATTCTTAAGGATGGGAGCTCGATCTTAATGGGAAGGATGGATTTTGATCCGTAGACCAGGGAGAAAGGGGTTACACCTATAGGCATGCAAATACTTATTCAATAGGCCCATAGGGCAGGGTTCAACTGTAAGTGCCAGTCACGACCAACTTCATTGACTATTTTCTTGAGGATTTTCAAGATGGATTTATTGGTAGCCTCAACTTGGTTGTTTCCCTGGGGATAGTATGGAGTGGAGAAGTGATGTTGGATTTTGAACTTTTGGCATAGGTCTTGAACATCTTGGTTTTTGAAAGGTGTCTCATTATCTGAGATAATAGCTTGAGGGACACCGGAGCGAAAAATTAGGTAGTTTAGGATGAACTTGAATATTTGCTTTCCTATAATAGAGGTCATGGGGATGGCCTCCACCCACATTGTGAAGTACTTCATGGTGGTGATGATGAACTTATGTCCACTGGATGAGGTGGGGGTGATTTTTCCAATGAGATCGAGCCCCCATTGTGAAAAGGGCCAAGGTGTAATGATTGGGTGAAGCTCCTAAGCTAGTGCATGGATGAGATCCCCATGCTATTGACATTGCAAACATCTTCGAACATAGTCATGAGATTCTTTTTCCATCGTAGGCCAATAGTACCCAGTCCTCAACAGTTTCTTTGCCAAGGTCATACCACTCAAATGTGACCCACAAATGCCAATGTGTACCTTGTTTAAAGCAGTCAAAGCTTCCTCAACATTTAGGCATCGTAAAAGGGTTCCCTCAATACTCCTATGGTATAGGGTGTCTCCTAAGATAACAAAGCGGGATGACTTCTTGACAAATGTTCTTTTAAGGTTCAAGGTGATATCAGCGGGGAGGACTCCTATTCTCAAGTAGGTGTATATATCATGATACCAAGGATCAACAAGACCAACTATTTCACACACAAATTCAGACTCTGGTACCTTGAATGCTGGTATGAGAAGCTGCTCTACAAGGAATTCTTGCTTATGGACGTTGCGTCAGATATCCAGTAGCGATCGAATTGTTGCCATAACATCCACTACTCTGTTATTTACACTTGGTATTTTCTCAAACGTGATGTGAATGAAGAATTCTTTGAGGCTTTCCACCAGTTTCTTGTATGGGGTCAATTTGTCATCCTTCGTTTGGTATTCATCATTAACTTGGTTGATGATTAGCTGTGAATTTCCATAGACTTTGAGTGCTATGATCTTCCACTGTACTACAATTTTGAGTCCTATGACAAGAGCCTCATACTTTGCAATGTTGTTTTTGCAAAGGAAAAGACAACTTATATGACTTTGGTATGCAATCTCCTTGTGGCGTAATGAAGAAGACTCCAGCTCTTGACCCATGTTGTGTGTAAGACCCATTAAAATATACTTTCCAATGATCTGCACACTTAGGTTAAAGATTGAATCATCAAGGAACTTTGATATAAGTGGGTTATTTGAATACATCAGTGCTTCTGCCATTTGGTCTATAATTACTTGTCCTTTAATGGTCTTTCATTCTACATACTCAATGTCATGTTCTGTTAGGATCATGACCCATTTAGTTGTTTGCCCTGTGAGCATTGCTTTGAAAAGTAGATACTTGAGAGGGTCTATCTTGGCAATGATTTTTATCTGATGTGCCAACATATAGTGTCTAAATTTTTGTGTGGAGAACACAACTGCTAAGCAAGCCTTCTCAAAGGATGTATAATTCAGCTCATGTCCTACCATTGTTCTACTAATGTAGTAAATAGATCTCTTTCTCATTTTCATCATGTTGTGCTAAGAGAGCGCCAAGGGTTGCTACTATTGTCGATATATACAGGACCAAGGGCTTGCTAAGAATTGGTGGCATGAGAACTGGTGGTGTCAATAAGTACTCCTAGATTTTTTTGAAGACCTGATCAAATTTCTTGTCCCATTTGTATACTACCCCCTTATGGAGTAGATAAGAATATGGGATAGCCTTGTCTACTAGTTGCGCTATGAACCGAAAGATGGATTGGAGTCTTCCCTGCAAACCTCTCAACTGCTTCAAGGTTCTTGGTGCCTCCATCTCGAGAATTGCTTTGACTTTTGCGGGGTCTATCTCGATTCCTCTCATAGATACAATGTATCTTAGTAACTTGTCTGATTATACCTTGAAGACACACTTTTTTGGATTGAGCCTAACCTTGTATTCTTCTAGCCTGTCGAAGATGGAGCTTAATGTTGTTATGTGATCTTGACATTTCTTTGATTTGGCCAATATGTCATCCACATAATCTTCCATAATTTTTTGAATCATATCATGGAAGATTAGTGTCATGGTTGTTTGATAGGTAGCTCCTGCATTTTTTAACCCAAATGACATCATATTCCAATAGTATGTCCTGACAAGTGAAAGTTGTCTTGTGTTGGTCATCTTTAGCTATCATGATATGATTGTACCCTGAGAATCCATCCACTAGTGATAGCATTTCATGTCTTGTTGTTTGATCCACAATCATGTCAATATTTGGGAGAGGGAAATCATCCTTGGGACATGCTTTGTTTAGATCTCTGAAGTCTGTGCAAATGTGGATGCCCCCAGTGGGATTTGAAATAGGTACAAGATTTGAAACCCATTATGTATAATCAATTGGCTGAATGAAACTGACATCAAGAAGCTTCTGTAATTCAAGTTTAACCAGTAAAGCTATTTGCGGATGCATCTTTCTCAATTTTTGTCTTACTAGTTTTTCTTCTGGATAGATAGCTAGATGGTGAACCACAACTTCTGGATGAAGACCAGGCATGTTGGCATAGGTCCATGCAAAGTTTACCTTTCTTTCCCTTAGAAAAGAAGGTAGGATTTCTTGTTCTTTTGTCAAAAATGATTTTGCATGGAAGGTGATATGTGGTGTTTCTTCTATTCCCAAGTTGATCAAATTGCACTTTTCTGCTAAGACTGATGACTTCTGATGAATACAACTAAGGGGAAGATTAAACCCCTCATCCTCTAACACCTCAGAGAGGTTTTTTCCATTGGATGTGTCCTTTGTTTTTACTATTTTTGGGTCAGAGAGTGCCATAGTGTGGTTTTCACTCAAAGACCAAGATATTATTCTTAAATTTTCACTTGTGAAACTGAGGGATTCAATCATTTCCCCATAATAGGCATGTGTGTCCAAAAAAATGTTGAACCCAGCTTTGTGATCTCCATATGGCATAGTATCTCATAATCCCATGAATTCTGAGAGAGCCTCATCGTTTTTGAATGTGTCTAGAATCGGTGGTCCTCGTTGGTCGTAATCGATGAGTTGGGGGTAGACAAGTTTTAGCTCATTAGTTTGGTTATTTGACTCAAAAGATAAGGTACTAATCATGAGAAGGGAGGAATCCTCAAAAAGCATGGGTAGGTTAGTTATGGGATCCTCATCATACACATCGGTTATGTCAAAGTTATAGTTGTCTAAGGGAAAACCTATGGATACCAATAACTAAGGGGGAGCTTTGAATTTTCTAACAGGGGAACTTTTTCTAAGTATGGTTATTTTCAAAGGGGTACATCCAAGGCCAAGATTTCTTATACGCTTCTCAGGAATGATAGGTATTAGAAGACCATTGTCATTCTACCCAAGTTTCTTATTTTTGTTATAGCCCATGCCAAGCATCATCTGTAGTCCTTTGCTTCTATCATCCATGGGAAGATTGGGAATGGATTTTGGATTAGAGGTTGATGCCTTGGATGGTTGGGATGGTCTAGAAATGGTAACCTTTCCACCACGTGTGGTGACTCCACAATCGGCTTTGGCTCCCTTGACATTAACAACAGTGACCCATTCATCTAAGGATGCAACAACATGATTGTAAACATGGTTTACATTCCCATACTTTATCTTTCCATTGTCGTTCCCTTTATTGTGGCCTGGCATCGGATTCGTGTATATCTTAAGGTCTTGATTTCTGGCAGGTTGTTCAACATTTATGGTTCTGACATCGATAAGGTCTTGGATCAAATTTTTCAATCTCATGCAACTGGTCATTGTGTGTCCCTTGATTTTATGAAAATTGCAAAGGTGGTTTTTGTTATACCATGGTGGTTTCACTTGGGGTTCTTGATAATTCTCATAAACAAGGATTTTAATGAGATTCTCCTGTACCAATTTCTTCATGAAAGATTCGATTGATTCCCCAAGGGGTGTGTATTTTCGTTTGGAGGGATATTTGTTCCGCGGGGTGGTCCCACTTGATTATTTAGATTATTAACCACTTGATTGTTTGGTTGTTGTGATACTGCATTGGCTTATGTGTTGTTTCAATTATTGGCTTGCGGTTGTTGATATGATTGTGTATTTTTCCTTGGGGCACTGATTACAACTTTGGCGTCAACTACACCATCATTAGTGACATTCTTTTTCTTTTCCCATATGTGAGGTTTTTCGTTGTAATTGGTTGATGGGTGGTTATCTTGATATTCTTGATGTGTGGGTGTCCCCCCTTGTGCACTAAGGGCTCTTTCGATGTTGATCGCCTTGGGGATCAAATGGTCATATGTGGTGATGCATTGCATTTTTAGATGGAAGGACAAGGTTTTTTCTAGATTGACAATGATAGTACATATTTGTTGTTCTTCTAGCATGGTCCACTTGCTCTTGTTGGCCTTGGATCATCATCATTGTAAGAAGGATGTGAATGTTTCCCCCTTAGATTGTTTGAGAGTAGATGGCTCCTCTAGACTTACATCCATGCCTATGTTGAATGCGTAGTTTTGTATGAATACATCCACAATTTCTTGGAACTTTTTGATTCTAGGAGGAAGGCAAGAGAACCATTCCATTGTTGGTCCAACTAAACTCTGAGGGAATAGTCGCATTAGATATGTGTCATCGTATGCAACTTCCATACAATGTACTTGGAATTCCTTGATGTGATCTTTAGGATTACCTATCCCATGATATTTGTGGAATTTAGGGATTTCAAATCCTTTTGGGAATGGAACCATCACAATGCTTCTGTCAAATGGATAGGGGCACAATTTCTTGGCATTTTTGTTGTTTTTCGAGATTGGAGGTCTAACACTTGTTGTGAGAGTAATTTGATTTGTGCAGTCACATCATTTTGTTGATTGAGTGGTCGAATGAATGTGTTTTGGGGTGGTTTAATTGTTTGAGTGGTAGGTGGTGTGTTTTGCATGATTGTGGGAGGTTGCAAGTTTTTTTGCGTGATCAATGCTTGTTGGTATGCTTGCAATTGTTGTTGTGCCAACAACACTTGTTGGTCTTGCTACTATTGTGCCAACAATGCTTATTGTTGGGCTAGTTGTTGAGCTACTTCTTGTTGAGCTTGGTACTATTGCAAAATTTGTCGATATGCTTACTACTGAGCTTCTTGATATGGTGCTTGTGCTTGTGCTTGTTGGGCTTGATATTGGGATTGTGCTTGAGCTTGAGATTGTTGGACAACTTGTGTAGCCTAGGAAGCCTGTGCAACTTGTGTGGCTTGTACAACTTGGGTGGCTTGTTTTTGTTGCAATAAAGCTTGGGCTTGGGCAGTCTATTATGCTTGCTGTGCGGCTTGTGTTTGCGCTTGTTGGGTGGCTAGTTTTGCAGCTTGTGTAGCTTGTTGATTTTGAAATTGTTGAAGTGCCTTTTGATAGGCTTGTTGGGAAACTTGCAGTGTGATGTATTGGTTTGCCATGTTTGGTTTTGGTGGTGGAGGTGGAGGATTTGGAATGGTATGAGATGTTGTGATGAGGGTTTGTTGAGGTGGATGTTGAGGTGTTGTTGGATTGATAATAGGGGGTTGTGTGGTAGAGGGTGTGGTGGATATGCTAGGTCCTTGGGAGACCACATTTATAGATGGTGCAGCGATTGATTGTGTCATTTGGATTGGTACCACCTGGTGTTGTGATATCAGTGGCATGATTGGAGGATTTGGTATGTTGATTTGATTCATGATTGGAGGATTGTTTTTATTTTATTGATTGAGGATTGGTAAAGATGGTTTCCCTAAACCGAGAATTGGTGTGGATGTTAATGGTAGAGGGGGAAATGGTGGGAAGATGGGTAGTGTGTTCCCTTGAGAAAGTGATGATGAGGAATCAAATATTTCCCCTTGTCCAAATAGTCCTCCTTGTCCTTGTGAAGTCACGGGGAAAGAGATTTGTGTGTTAAGGGAATATGTCAATGTTGCGGAGAAGGCAGATGGATTGTTGGTGTCATGAAAGACAAGTAGAACATATGGGTGTTTTGGATCTTGTGGGACATATTGACCCAAGATGGTGTTTGCATCCAATTCTTGGTTGTTTACAAGGGGATGTGTTTGAAGAGCATGAAGTAATGAACTACCCTTGGTAACTATGGGTTGACTTGGAGCATGAGACAAAATTGGTTGTGGGATGGGTTGAATGATGCTTTGGAAGGAAGGTGTGAATGAGATTAGCGGCATAGTCCTGAGAGGTTTCTCCACAATAGTGCTTACATCATAATCAGAAGGGATTTTAGCCCCTTCCTTTGCTAGTTCTAACATGTATTGTGAAGGATTAAGCCTCATCATTGTGTTAACAATTTTGTGATTTTTGGGGTTTTGGACCATTTCTATGATTTCATCTTGAGTGATTCCTAGGACATTATCGGTGATATCCTCCACTTGACAACCTCCCTCTTGAAGATCTTGTGGAAGTTGAGGAAGGTTGAGGGGGGATTGCTAGATCTAATGGGGTTGATTTCAGGTGCAATTTGACTCAAGTCACTTGAAGTGGATGTTTCTTTGTTTGTTTCCATGTTCTTCTTGTGTTGAGATCTAGTTGGACCATAAAATAAGGATCAATTTTTAGGAATGTGGGAGGTGAACCTCTAACTCCTTAGATTGATCTAAACTTTAGGTACCAAAAATAAAGTCTAAGATGTTAAGGATCAAGGGATGGTGATGAGATGATGAAAGATGAGTGATGTGAATGATTGAACTCTTAAGAAACCTTGAAGGAGATATAAGACCTTAGGACTTTGGATTTTGGATTTTGGATTTGATTTGGATTTAATTTTGACTTGATTTGGATTTGGTTTTGATTTGATTTGGATTTGATAATGAACTCATAAACTCCAAGAGAGATGTTGTCTTAGAATAAACTTGTCCACAAGGTGATAATTTAACTAAGTGTATGAAGAAAATGCATCCACACACACTTAGTCAAACAATATGATTTTGATTTGATTTGCCAAAAGTATAGCATGAAGGATTTTCTCCAAGATTTCTAAGAGTTGTTTGTGAGATGTATTTTTTGATTGATGTTTGGGGGATGGATGAGAGTGTTTTATTTTATCCTAAGTGAACTTAGAGAGACTTTTGTTTACAAGACCTAGGTATTGAAGAACATGCTATACTTCCAAGAACTTGCTAACCCTACAAAGTGAGATACTCAAAACGTTGAAAAAGACTTGGATTTTGACAATAATAGAATGAGTACAAGTTTGGGTTATCCTTTGATGCATGTTTGTAAAAGTTATAGAGCACTCTTTCTCTAATTGCGCAAAGCATATACTAACATTTCTTGAGATTCCTTGGACTAAGAAGTTTTTTTCAATTGATGGACTTTGGTTTTGGAACTTTGATCTTGTGGGAAATCATTTGAGAAAACACATGTGGGGTTCAATTTGTCCTTTATCTTTGCTTAATGAGTCCTTTTTACCACAAACACTTTCTTGCTTAGATTTTGAACTAAATGTCTAATGTCTCAATTTCCTTTCATCCCACAAAGTCCATTATGTGGAAATCAAGAGAATCAAGGAAATAGTTCCCCAATGTTGACTTTAGATAGAAAATTGAGATATAAACCCAAATACTTAGAAGCCTTTAATGATGAAATCCCAAGGGACAAGTAGTAGTACTTGGATTCCTTCAAAGGTATTTGCTTCTACTAAAGGGTTTGAAATTTGATGACCATTGTTGAATCTTTTTTTTTTCAAGATTTTGGATCCAAACAATGTGTTTAAATAACTCAAAATTGCACAATCCTAGGATGGAAAAGAAAATATTTGTTGAATTTCCCACTTGGATAAATCCAGCGACGCTTATTTAGAGAAGATGACTAGAAGCTTGACCACACTGGCTCCCCTCCACGACACTCAATTCTGTGGTTCATCCAAGCTTCAATTCTCATGAATCTCCCATGACAAAATTTTCATCTCTACAAAGAATCGCAAGTATGTGGGACGGCTCCGGAGGTCTGACCTCCTAACGCTGACAAATATTGGGATTTTTTGGCTACTAAACAAGGGTTCGCATCTTATTCAAAGGAAACAATGATAAAATCCCTCAAGAGGTCTCTCAACCCTTAGAACAAGGGATTTACTCATCATAAAGATACTAGGGGAGAGCTATCATGCATCACTAAGTTGATTGCAAACTTTCCTTGCAACCACAAATTTGTATAGTGGTTTGGAAGAGCTTGGCTTATCCTCGTTACCACTTGGGTCATTCCCTTGGGATGAGTACTTTTTCCCACCATGGCATGCCCTCTAAAGGTAAACAAAAGTGAGTAAGTACATCCGTAGTTCAATCAATCTTTGTTTGTGTGAACAAAGAGAGAACACATGCAATAAACTTATCTCACACTAGCAAGATTTGTTTAATTTTTAAAAGCCCAAATTGAAGTGTGGAGGAAATATTTTAGACAACCTAACATCACAAAAATATTTTTGATTCTCAAGATTGTCATGAAGCACGAGAGAAGTGCATATTCCTTTAAATGATAGTATGTAAAAAAGATTACAAAACAAGAAAGACACATGTTCATTTTAGACTTCAAAAGTAGTAATGGGTTCTTTTTATAGCACCAAGATTAAATGTTTGCAGTTGTTTGTTCAATTCTTAAAACCCAAAACCAAATCTAGTAAGTTCCTAATGTTCTTTTTAACCCTTTGATTGTTCTTTTAAAAAAAAAAACCAAATGAAATTTATTTGAGTCCTAAAACTGAAGATAACAATATCCTAAAGATGGGATTATAGATGCTCCCAAAGTGTTTAAAAACATTTGTTACAATATGAGATAGTGTCATAAGAAGCCTTCTCCATGTTTCCTCCTTTCTTGATCACCTCAACCTACAAAAGTTGGTCAATCTATAGAAAATAGAGCCATAAAACAGGTTAAAAGTTCAAGGCGATAAAAAACAAAAAGCACATGCTTAAAAAAACTTTGAAAATTGACCTTTTACTCAACTCCAGTGTCACAATCCATGGAGGCACTGTTGTTTGGAGAATTCAGCGTCGCTCTGTGGAGAAACAAAGATTGTGATTGCGTCACTATTTTTCTTTAGTGTCACCCTTTGGAGTTTGACTGGTTTGGTCCTTAGGAGAATCACTGTAACGTCGCTTTTTGGAGCAGAGGCAACATTGCTATATAGCGACGCTGGATTGATAGCATTGTTGTTTGTCCTTCTCAGTGTCACTATTTCCTGAAAGCACAATTTTTTTTAAAAAATAGTTGATTTGACCAAAAAACATGTTAATTTTGAAAGATTCACCCTCCTTCTAGCGCCAAAATGTGAATGCTTGGTCTAGACCTGCTCCAACATGATCAAACAATCAAACATTAGTCAATAAACACATCTATAACAAACATTCCCCATGAAATTCATTCAAACACAATGAACAAGAAAACAAAGTAAACTATCCAATGAAAACTAATGAAATCTTATTAAAAAATGCTCAAACTAGCATCCCATGGAATTGATGCTTCTTTGATGTGGAAAGAAGCCCTTTCCCAATTCCTTGATAAATTTGATGATGATTGGTTCATCCTTGATGAAAATTGTCAATAACCTAGCTATGAATGATGAAATCTATGAAATCTTGGATGAAAATGAGGATGAACTTGCTCAAATCTATAGATAGTAACCTTGCATGAAGTTGTGGATCCCAAATCAATAGAGAAGTCCTCTATTTATAGGAAAGAAGGATGGAGGAATGAGAAATATGAAGAATGTGGGATTAAACTTGAACCAATGGCATTGTGACACTTGTCAACATGCTAATAAAGACACGTGGAGCACATTTTGAACAATGTGCATGTTAAATGCATGTAGGTGGAATTTGAAATTCAAAAGATAGCTTGTGGAGGAAGAGTTGTAAGAGGAGTTAATTCCAAGTTGGCTCAAGAAGAAGGACATGTAAGAGCCTTAAATGCCATGTTGGAGGACAAAAGTCCTTTGGGAGGGAGATTTCAAATTGATGGAATATTCCAAAGATATGCTATATTTAAATGGAAGTAGAGGAATTAATAAATCAAATAAATTGATTTACATGTGCAAGTTGCAAAAGCTAGAGGATTGGAGGATTAGTGTTAGGAGTTAATTAGGATTTAATTAACTTAGATGGAATTAGTTGATATGACATTTGATTTAAATATTTAGATTTATTAAAATCATATGAGAGGATATTTGGGAGATTAGTGATTTAATTAATTAAATTTGATTTATTCAATTAAATGAAGAACATTAGATTTAATCAAATAAAGTTGATTTATTTAATTAAGAGAGATGACTTTAGGATTTAATCAAATAAAATGATTTATTTAATCAAAAGAGGAACATTAGGGTTTAATTAAATAAAATGATTTATTTAATTAAAAGAAGATATTTAATCAAATAAAGTTGATTTATTTAATTAAACGAGGAATCTTGATGAATTAATTAAATAAGGATTATTCAATTAATTGGTTAGTAAAGAAGTGATTAAGGAAGAATTGGTGTTAGTGAATCAAAATTGAGTGTACGATATCAATCAAGATAATTTGAACATCTACAATAAGTTTTAGGGTTGAGTGTATATGGTTGAGAGTTTATTATATAGGCCTTAGAGCCCAAGGTTGAGGGATAGGGTCAAGAGGGTATATGGTATAGCGTTGAGGGTTTAGCCTATAAGCTCTAGGGCCTAGGATTGAGGGTATAAGGTTTAGGGTTGAGGGTATAGGGTATAGGGTTTAGGGTTGAGGGTATAATGTTTAGGGTTTAGGGTATAGGGTTTAGGGTTTAGGGCTGAGGGTTAAGTATATGGTTAAGGGTTTAACCTATTGGCTTTAGTTTCTAGTGTTGAGGGATAAGGTTTAGGGAAATAATGATATAGGGTATAGGGTTTTGGGTTATGGGTATAGAGTTTAGGGTTAAGTCTCACATCTCCCCCTCTCTACTCTCCTCCCCATCTCTATTTTTCTATCTCATTTCTCTCTCTCTCCTCTAGATCTACCTTTCTCTATCAAACCTCTCTTTCCACTATCTACCTAGATCTCTCTATGTCACCTTTCTATCTATCTCCCCTTCCTACCACTTCCCTCATCCCTCCTTATCTACCTCTCCCTCAATCCCTATTTAGATCTCTCTTCTCTCTATCTCACATATCTTTCTTTCTCTACCTCTCTTCCCTCTATCTCACATATCTCTCTTTATCTTCCTCTCTTCTCTATATCTCACCTCTCTCTATCTCTCTCCCATGTCTCTCTATCCTCTCTCCCTTTTCTCTAAATTATTAATTATTTGTAGGGTGTAGGGCCTATGGTTTATGGGTTTAGGGTTGAGGGCATGGGGTTTAGTATATGGTTAAGGGTTTAACCTATTGACTTTAGTTCCTAAGGTTGAGGGATAAGGTTTAGTGTTCGTGGTATAGGGTATAGGCTTTAGTTCCCTATAACTACCTCTCTCTCTAGGGTTTAGGGTTGATGGTATAGGATATCTATGGTTTAGGGTTAAGTTTATAGGTGTAGGGTTAAGTGCATAGGGTTTTGTTAAGTTAAATCTATTGTAAGCCCAAAACTAAGAAAAACATGTACATATTTTGTTAAGTTAAAAGCACATACATGTTTTGTAAAGTTATATAGATCACCTTAGAGTTGGGACATTTAGATCAACTAGATCAAGGAGGTCAAGAGATCAGTCATATGATCACCAAGAATGGCTTATGTTAATGATGATTATGATATCAATGTACTAATAATGATGTTTGTAAGGTGTATGTGATTTAAGACATATGCAGGTGAATGTTAATGTAGATAAGTAAGTGGTTTAAAATGAATCTAGAATGTATTTGTTGTTCCTGTAGCACACACACCCCGTTTAGATTTGGGACGCCCTCTTTTCTTTTCCGCTTTTGCCGGGTCACTTTTTCTTTTTTCTCATTTTGTGTGCCCCTACTTTTTTAGCCTAAAATGGTCATATGCCTTAAATATTGCCAATACACTTTGAAAAAAATCACCTACCTAAATTTCATAAAGTTTTTGGCTTATGCGGGATTGGCCTTGTGGACTTTTGTCCATCAGGGGTCATCCACCCATCGCCGCTTGTGGGCCTGTGGTTGCGGGTCTCCACAGGCAAGTTGTTGCCTCTGTTTCTCCATTCTTTGTAGCTAACCCTTAGCATCTTCCTGAATTGCGGCTTCTACCTCGATCTTTTTTGTCTCCACACATCAAACTACTCACCTACCCAGTCCCCGACTGTACTTTCATTTAACGCGCTCAGTAATGATGGGATTGCCTATAAATAAGCCCCCTCTAGATTGTCAATTTCATCCAATAAATTAAAATTCACGGAGCAAAAAAGAGGAAAGTGCACACAAAGATTTGGAAATTTTGACAACAGTTGTTTCCTTCAAGCGCATAGGAGAGGTATGGATTCAATTCCCTATTAAGCATTTGTACTGATAAATTTAGAGTGGTATAATCAATGAAAAGAGGGTTTCAGGAAGTACATTGTTTGAATGTTCACCAAATCAAGTTAAAGAAAAACCTAGGTCTACATCATTCAAACTGTAAAATCTTCCTATGGGTTATCAAAGTGGAGAACCTATTCTTGAAGCACCATCTAGGCTGGTAAAGCAATAGTAATATTCCCCCCCCTAATTT
Source organism: Sequoia sempervirens (assembly GCA_007258455.2). Classification (NCBI taxonomy): domain Eukaryota; kingdom Viridiplantae; phylum Streptophyta; class Pinopsida; order Cupressales; family Cupressaceae; genus Sequoia; species Sequoia sempervirens. Next base: position 186,102 of record VDFB02350996.1, read on the forward strand.
CACTAATCTCGCATACCATCGAGTTGTAATCTAATGAGAGTAACCAATGTGCTTTTGGGGGTTTGTAGAACCACGTGTGTGGGGGTTCGTCCCTCTGTGGCTCTGCCCTAACAACCGAGCACCATGAACTCCTCACAGACCTCGCCCCAACTTCGTGAATACGTTAAACCCCAATGCACCATTGAAAATTGACTAAGCCCTAAGGTCATGACGGCTGCCCTATGCGGTGCCCCGTGCGGGTCACTGCATCATGGTCACCACTCTAAACGGTGAAACTTACACGGTCACCCACATGCCATTGTCCACATTTAATCTTCTTGAGGGCGCAAACCCAGAAAGCACGAAACCTTGAGAATGTTGAGTAAAATGTCACAGCGGATCTGCTCATGCGGGAGCCATCAGCGGGGTTTTGTTTTGCTTGGGATGTTGATTAATGAAAAACCTGGCGCGGCCTCCCACTAGGAGAATCCTGCCATCATTACCCCTTAAGTCACAAACTTAAATGCAAGCAACGAAAAACCACAAAGTCGATGCCCTTATGGGCTTGCTGTCGTGGGTCACCCCTTGCAGAAAGACATCACGTCTTACTCATTGTTAAAGAGTGAAAACACCCTTCCTCTTCATTGTGTGGGTTCCACGCTCACCATTGCTGAAACAACGAGCACTTAATTGATAAAGCACACAAATCGAGTTTATGCGGGTCCGCTAGTGCGAACTGTTGTTTGCAAAATGACACCTATTTGGAGCCGTTATTTAGTGAAAGGACCTTAACAATGACCCACCGCGTGCCTTTCACAATCCCATGTTTCACATCCCACCAAACGATCATGCCTCCAAGTGAATCGACCAAGAGCTATTCCATGAACATGTCAAAGTAATAAAGGGATAAACTAACTAAGTAGGGCATGTTGTGGGTTCTGCCTTGTAGAAATCCTCCTGTGGGATGTTGCCCATCCAAAGTCGTTCCTCAATGGCTAAAACCTAATGAATTTTTGCTATGCGGGTCTTGGACTCTTGACCTTTGTGGACATAAATTTGAGAGAAAACAAGGAAAACCTCATGACCAAGTGTTCAAGTGGATCCATCCACGTGGGTCACCCTATGCGGAACGACGCCTGCCCAAAGCCACTCTCCAAGGGAAAATAATTAATGATGCCTCGCATAACATCCTTTGCACTCCAAAATTTTGTAAACTTACCAATGTTTCAAAGGAAAATGATGAAGTATGTTTTCTTGCAAATACCAAAGTATAGGGAACCAAATGAATGATGTCTGAATGTCTTGCAGGTTCTGCTATGTGGAACTTTGCTTGCGAGAATATGTCTCCTTTTGGCCGCACTTTAATAGCTAAAACAAGGTAGCGGTCCCACTCACAACACCCACATCTGTCACACCTGCACAAGCCTGAAAGGGTTGATTTAACAAAGGAAAACAACTAAAGGTGCTTCCATCCAGAATTTCCGCATGTGCCAAATATTTTTGTGCCAAATTTTCTCTACGATCACACCATACAGAAATTCCGATGCAGGTGGCCATCTGTAGATTTCCCTCTTCCCTACGTCATTCCTTGTTGTGTTCATCCCAACGGCTTCTGTAGGGGGAAACCTGCACCTCCAAACCCGCATCTCAACAAATTTCTTAAACGAGCCTCAAATGGTAAGAGATGATTAATGTTATGATCTTTCAAGTGTATGTGAATGTATCTAATGATGTATTTGCATGATTGAATTAGAATTTTCTCTTTTAATCAATCAGAACATTTACTGTACCTCTTTTGTGCAAGATTTATGGAACTTGTTGAGGGGCCATCAGAGAAGCCAATGGAGAAAGTTGATAAGGGAAAAATACCAACAAGAACTCCTAGAGGAAAAGAAGAGAAGGAACAAATTAAGTACTAGTTCCACGAGGTAGAATGCACCTCCAAAATCACATTCAAATAGGATGTACAGTCTCTGACACAAACCTCAAACATGTCAATATTGATGAATTTAAGAAGAGGGTGATGATCAAGCCCACAACAGAGGAAGCCTTAAGAATCAAAGAAAGTGGACTTGCCAAGGCACCTAGTTTTCCTCTCGCTTTGATAGCTCCAAAATTAGTCTTTTCCTACCGAGAGTGCTACTACGCCCAAACCCAAAAGATGGTTACCAAAGATGGAAGGGTACTGGTAGATTTATCCACCCAGTCTATTGGGAAAACATTCAGTATCCCAACTTTTGACAATATGGAAGAAGTGGAAAAGGAGTTTTCCCTACAGGTATGGAAACATGATCCCATTGGCTATAAGAGGACAATTAATTAAACGTGGCTAAAGGATAAAAGGGTCGGCACTAGAAAAGTTCCTCAGACATTGTATAGGAGTGACTTTGTAGAAGAGTTAAATGATCTAGTCACACTCCTGAGTAGGGTGATGGGCCTTCCCACTTCCATATTCTTTGAGGAGTGGATGTTCTATTTCGTCGAGGTGATCCTCCAAGGCACTACCAAATTCCACTAGGAAAATATGATAAGTGAGAACCTACATGGTTAGTTTATGACAGTCAAGAAGACCTCTAAATTCTATATGACTTCATATTTGGTTTATCTCTTAATAGCTAAGTTCCCATACAAAGGACTAGATTGTGCTGGAATATTGGGAACCAAGAAGGGATAGCTTAAAGTATATGACTGCTATCCCCAAATTCAAAACAAGAACTTTAAAAGGGACTACAGAAGAGTAAATGATGCCTTCATTGGGCATATCATTCAGACCCTAGGGGAGATTACCACAAAATGATATCACACAACACTAAGGAAGTTATAAAGGGTTTTGGATATTTGTTCATCCAATTCCCAAAATTCACATACATCAAAGTAAAGGGATTCTCGGGAAGACCCTACTGGTTGTTGCACTACCCCAACGACATAATCATTTTTTTAGAGCTTTCTCGGCAGCTATAGACTACCCATACCCTATTGAGCAACAAGCATCGTGCCAGGATCCCCTATCCCCTCACCTTTGGACAAGGAATGTACTCTTTCCCTGCTACCCTATGCACTGAGAATTTTGAGGAGTTGGCATAATATAATTTTAAATTGCATATAGATAGGGGAGTTGTGGATCCCCAAGGAAAATTAAAGAAGCAGGTTGGAAGGAAATATGCTCACCGACCTCACATTGATGACTTTTGGGAAAATTGTGATGATGATAGGGAAGTACGAAGGTGGAATTATATGAGGATGACTACCCAGTTTGTAAAAGCTATTGATTTGGTCCTAGTGCTCAATCAGATTGTCGAAGATGACAATATTCTTGATGAAAAATTCAATGCTTTAATAAATGTGCCTCTACCAGTAATTGACTAAGCTGAAGAGGAGGTCACCAACCTAGATACTATCACCCATCCTATTGAACAAAGGACCAAGTAGTGGAATGATGAACAGGTAACTCAATTGCATGAGCAAGGCATAGAGTTGAAATATGGAGAACTCAAAGATGAGTTCGAAAGAGAAACAAATAGTGGCACTACAGTCAGATCATCTAGTGAGTCTCCCAAGTCTCTGCCTGTCACAAGGTCTAGGAAGAGGAAGGATCTGGTTAAAAAAATCCCAAGCATAAAGTATACACCAGGAAGGAAAAGGAGGGGAAGCTTTCAAAGAAAGAAAAGAAAATGAGAACCTTCATTCTGAGATGCCAACTATTCAGGAGGAAGGCTCTCCACATAACAAGGAAGAAGCTGAGTGACCACACTCACCACCACCTACCACCACTACTCTCCCATCAACCGTTGTCAGTGCTGCCACCGCCACACCATCCCCTTCTACTCCTAAATATTTTCTTGTCTCATCTCTGACCGTCGTGGAAATCTCAATCCACCTCACTTCCACTTCCCTGATTTCTCCCATGGTGGTGTTGGATTCTTCTTCCTCCACTACTTCCCCACTATTTTCTGCCTCCCTCCTACCTCCACTACTTCCTCACTATTTTCTGCCTCCCTCCTACCTCCACTACCCACCCTTTCCACTTTTTCACCTTCATTTCCAACAAATACTATGGCACCTATCACCCTACCGCATGCCTTTGTCACCTACATGCAAACCATGTTGACCGAGCTCTCTAGGGTAATCCTCAACCCCCAAGTCCAGGCACTAATGGCCCAACTTGTTGCTTCCCTACCTCTCCCACCACCTCCCACCAAGCCACCAAAAATGGAGGCTACTATGAAAATATATGAAGAAACGGAGAATCTTAGTGAAGAGCAGACCAAAGAAATAGAAGTGGATATTACTAAGGAGCCAGAGGACTCTGATCAAGATGACTACTTTGAGCATCCTAAGGGTGTATTGAGCTTAAATATAGACAAGGTGGCCTCAGATGAAGAAGCGTAACAAACACTCGAGGGCGGAGATGTTGATAAGCTCAAGGATTATTCTGAAGTTAAGACCTCCAATCAGGAACTAGATGAAGATGCAAACCCCTAGGATCATCACTCTGAGGAAGGGAAAATAGACACAAAGACTGATGTGGACATAAATGATAAGCCCCCATAAGCTGGCCAAGATGAGGGCCTGAGACAAGAAGAAATGCCTCCAGAAGGGGACCGAGGGAAAGATAAAGAAGAAGAAAATATAGAAGAGAAATGTGTCGAGTCCCTGAAGGATGTTGAGGTTGAGCCCAAAGAAACTAAAGGGATGACACCAAAAGAAGAAAATATTATTGAAGAGAACATAGTAACTGTCGGGACCAACAAAGGGTAGGCCATAATACAAGAGGAGGGGAAAGATAAAGGACAATAAAACACCTTAGATGCCCTTGAGCATGATAAAGAAGGGCCCTCCAGAGAACAAGAGGAAGGGGAGGAAAATGAGCCCTTAGGAAATCAAACAAAAGTCCCCTCGTGGCTAGAGCAGCAATTGAAGAAGAAGGCTCCCATGGTTGTTGACCCCAAGGCTCGATTAGAGGCAATATTGGATAGGGCCCAGGTAAAGACCAAGAAGGAGAAGAAACCTAAGATCAGGTCTCATATTGCAACCGATGCTTCCGGGTCGAGGATATTGCAAGTAGCTACTCTTGCAATGGGTAAAGATGCAAGTATTATTCAGGGCCAGGACTACCAAATATCCACCATCAATCTGGGCCCAACATCTTGTGAGAAAAAGATTGATGAATTCTAGGGGTCCGTCTCCACCATACTGTAGCAGATGAGCAAATAGTGGAATTAAGATGCTACTTGTAGATCTTGAGGAGTCACTTTTTTTATATATGTTTGGATTATAGGAAGATTTTACTACTAGTAATGATGATTATTTGGGAGATGATTTGTTTAGACCAAGTAATAATATGATGATTATTGAAATAGTATGTGAATTTAGTAAAAAGAGATATCACAGTTATATAGGTACAATGACATAAAGATGAGGATATCAAACATAATGAAAAGATAGTAAAGGCCTATTTTAAGAGATTGAAAAGGATCATTAATGGTCTATGTAGGGATAGAACAACTTGATGGTCTCCAAAGTTGGTTTAAACCACCTATCCAAGTCACTAAGGTTAAACTATGAGAAGGGTTTCATTGATGGCACAATGAAAATAAAAAGGAGATGATAGTGTTAAGGACAATTATAGAGACTATCATAGGAAAGTCACAAAGGTAGAGCACAAAATAAGTGGCAGTCCCATACATGACAATATAGAATTCATGAACACAATCTATGTCTAAAGACCTAAATGATAGCCTCTATGAAAAGAGACCTATACATCCTAAGTAGAGAAAGGAATTTCATGATAGGGGCAAGTTTGAGATAACATATAAATACCATGAATGAGTAAGAGTGGAAGTCAAACAAATAAGATCAATGTTGATAGTCATAAATTTAAGAAGGTATGGGTAGAAGTGACAATCTTGGGTTTTTGACCTTGAGAACCACAAGATAATAATCAAGGTAATGTCTTCTCTCTACAAGTTCCAGAGTACATATGGGTGTCATGATAGTCAAGTCCTAGATTATGACAAGTCAAGGGTAAGGAGTATAAAGGAGACAATCAATAGAAAGAATAATAGTCACCAAGAATGATAACTCACATGAAGGATGAGAAAATAATAAAGGACCCCATGAAGATATGAATGTGAATGTAGACCATACAAGAATAGTCACACTGAACAAAGAGCTAGAGGACAATGCATGCTAGAGGGAAATCACAAGGTGATGTTCAAAATCATTTATGAAGGAAAAAAACATAAAGTTTCAGACATATGCGTAAATTTTTTTAGAAGACAGAAGTAGTTCAAAATTTGCACATGATAGTGTCTAAGTTTGGTGAAAATTTATGGGATAAAAGAAGCCACTAACAATAAGATAAGGTGTCATGTTTCTATCCTTGAAGTTACTCTATTCCCTCATGGGGCATTAAATCATTTTCAAACCTTCTCCACATGGTCTATAATCAAGTTTGAGTGAATTTGCTATAGTTGGAGGAGTAATAATAGTTATGAGCAATTAGAGAGAATCTAGGGCCAATTGGATGATTTGGATAGCAGGTGAGAAGAATAGGAGATATTTGAATCAGTTTGAGGATCATTTCCAAGCATCTAGGATATTTTCTAGCTAGATAAGGTCAAAGCATCAAAGGCTCTTTATTCAACATTGTCATGAAATAGTTTCTTAGGAGAAAAATCAATAGATGATCAGTTAGGCGCTGAAGGAGAAGGTTCGACCCAACAACCAAAGAAAACACTTCTCATTTTTCCTCAAAACATGTGTCTAAGCAATAGGAAGTTGTAAAGCATAAGGGGATGCCTATGAGCAGTTTGGACTTAGTTCTTGCATTTTTTACTAAGTAATCTAACTTGAAAAGGTTCTCTATAGTCATATTTTATATTGTAACTCAAAAAATCACTCTTGAGACTAAAACAACATTGTAATATTTTACTTTTCAAGACAATATTAGAATATATTTAGAATTATACTACTATAATAGTATCTTTTGAGCAATAAAATTCAAATTTTTACCCTCTTTAATACTATTTCATTATGTGTTCATATTGATTGATGAATATCCATGTGATTTTCTTTGCAAGATCCTCAAATATTTCTCTTTCATCACCTTTAGAAATAGAACATGTACAATTATGCAGGTTGTAAGTTGTGCAATGAACATGATCAGTCAATAGTTGTGAAAAAACTATATTTTCCTTCTCAAAATTGTGAAAACGCAAGCCTCCTTGTAAAACATTGATGTAGAAAGTATGTGAAACATTTGAGTTGTGTAAAAAAATCTGAATATTTAATTATTTTCTATAAAAACAGCTAAGTAAGTCTAGTAGCATTTTGATGCATCAGGTCTCAGTAGGAAGTAGGTTTATTTTTAAGTTGCCCCTCTACTCTTTTCCTCAACAAAGTAGTAGCTTATCTTAGATTAGGCAATTACAATAAGGGAACCAACCCTCTCTCAAGGTTGACTCCAATTCACCAAAGCCCACACTTTGAGAAGTCATCCCATGTTTTAGTAGGTAGTTGATTTGATAGCTCAGAAAGGGTGCATACTTCATTGACAACAATTTTTGGCATACCCAATGATATTGAAAGTTAGTTTTCAGTCCATTATAATCTTCATTTCATTTTTTTTGTCATGTACAACATTAGGTTTCAGAATTTAGAGGTGTTACAATACATACTTAGTGACTCTAGAACTTTTGATTGAAAGAATTAGTACAAGAAAGTGAATGAGAAGGATACAAACTAGAGAGTTTTTAGAATCATTCTCCTATTTGCAGCTCTCACCACCTAGAAGAAGAGATACAACAATAAAAAAGAGTATAATTCTAGCAGTAAGAGCACTTTATACACCCCTCCTGGTAGCCCTTTTCAACACAAATTTATAAATCAGACTCCTTTAATTCCTATGATTGCACCTAGGAATCAACCATTTGTGCCTTTCAATGCAGGTAGTCCACTCAATTTACAACAACATGATGACATCTCTATGGCTACACTAAATAGTATTCCATTTTTTAATGGAGAAGTTCAAACTACCCCCATTGAACACATTAGAGATGCGGCTTCATTATGTACAGTCCACAATATAAAAATAAAGAATTTTTCTATTAGGATTTTGGTTGCTTAATTGAGGGGCAAACAATTGCAATAATTTAGGGGCTTGGCAGTGAATTTTATCACCACTTGGGATCAGCTTGGTGATATTTTGTGTAGACAATTTGAGAATAAATTAGACCATCTCTCATTGGTAGAACAATTGAACACCATCAAAAGAGCTCTACATGAGCATATGATAGATTTTAACATCCATTTCTAGAAGACATGGGATAGGATTCCCCAAATGGTAATGCCTTCTATTGATTATGCATTTTTTTTATTTAAGGGATTTAAATAGTGATATATTCTATCTTGATTCAGTCTATGGGTGGGATAATTTTCCCAAATTCATATAAAATTACAATAAGGGAAGAAAACAACCTTATTCAAGATGGGAAAATTGCACCAAGACCCCCTATGCTCATTTTCCCTGAAATGCAACCAACCATGCCTATGAAAATACTCCTCATAGGTGTTGTACCTGTTATACCAGCAACAAATAACTAGTCATTAGATCTAGAAAAGGCTATCCAAACTCCATATTTTGAACTCCAAGAGATGAAAGGCCTTCTTCAAACATTTAGAAATGAAATTGTGAACCTTAAGAGGTAGAAAAATTAAAATTACAAACCTCATAAAGCCCCTTACTAAGCTCAATATCAATCAAATCCATCAAATAGGAATCCATATCAGTCAAGTAATCAAGGTCAAAGGAGAGATCTTAATTCAAGGCCTTACCAAGAATATAATCCCAATAACGCTATCTTTTCAAGAGAGCTTGTACCTATTCAAAACAACATGACACAAGATTATGAGTGGTGTTTTCCATGTAACCAACCTCATAATCAAAACACATGCTCAAATGAAGTGATAAAGCAAGCTCTAATGGTGCAAACAAATCCAAATGTGCAGTCAAATGTAGTCCCAAAAGTACCATTGCATCAAGGTGAACCCTAAGAACAAACACAAAATAAAGCAACTTTGATGAATTGGAAAGGATAGGATTTTTGTTGGATGAATCAGACTTATTCATCATTTGTAGCCAACATAAGGGCTAAGAAAAGGGTTGTGGATTTAGGAAAACAAGCTAATAAGGGGCCTATTCAAGCTCCTCCAATGAACCGAGGAGTTTTTGGTCCATCTATTGGGTCACATGTGCAAATTTTTCTAAGAAATCAGACTATGACAAGCAAGGAACAACTAAGAACCCAACTAACACCAATACAAGCTCAAGGAAACACTATTGTTCCTAAAGGACAACAAAATTTTAGTGTGGTTCCTTTCAATATTTTAGAGCATATGAAGAAGGAAAATATTAGTATATCAATGTGGGATTCGTTGTCCATTCTTGGGCAAAAGGATCTCTTGCAAAATACTTTGTCAAATTTGAGTGTGTCAAGTGAGCCTTCTAAGGATCAATACAAAGTGGTACTTACTAATACACCCCAAACAAAGTGTGAACAACAAACAAAAGAGGTAAAGCCACTACCTTTCTATGTTTCTTTTATTAATGGACAACATTTAGTTCATAACTATATGATAGTCTCAGTTGCTAGTAGTTCAACTATGCCAAAAAAAATTGTGGATAGGTTGGGTCTTCAATATGAGCCACTTACAAAAGGGGTCATATAACTAGATGGGACAACCATCAATACTATAAGGGTTATCAAAGGTTTAAGTCATACTTTGCATGCTTTTCTGAACTTTTCCATCCCTTAAGATATTTATGTGATAGACCTACCACCATACTTTTCCTCGTGCCTTTCCAGAGGCTTTGTTGCAAAGATAGGTGGTTATTTATCCTCAAATTATGGTTTCCAAAGTAACCATAAAATCAGAATCTATAGTTAAAAATCACATAGAACCACATGTCCCTAGCATTGTTAATGCAAACATAACCATCAGTAATCAATAAGAATACCCTATTTCCCATGAATCTAATACACAAACAAAAATCATTCTTGACATACTACTTGATGAGTGGGAAGAATAAAACAATATGGCTGATTCAAACTAGCAAGTGGAAGAAATTAGTTTGGTTGCTTATTTGATGCATGGTGTTGATTCAGTGATGTCTAACCTTGTTAAAAGTGATAAACAATAGTCCAATGAGGTATGGTAGATGTATTTTGATGGCTCAAGGAGAAAAATGGTTTTGGTGGAGCTGTCATGCTTATATCTCCCAAAAGTGAGAAGTATTAGTCTTCTTTCTTCTTTTGTTTCAACTGCAAAAACAATACAACTAAGTATGAGGCCTTGAATCATGGTCTAGAATGGGAAAAGAAGAGGAAAATAAGTTGTATACAAGTATTTGGTGATAGTGAGCTCATTTTTAATTAGGTAAGGGGTCTTCATGTTACTAAAAATGATGTTTTAAAGTCTTAAAAACATAGTATGGGTTATGATTGAAGAGTTTGATGTCTTTAATGTGTTATTCATGCCTAGAATAAATGACAAACATGCTGATAGGTTGGATGCTATAGGAGCATAATATGACATACCAAGTGATATCAACAATAACAAGGTACAAGAATATGTAAAAGTAGTGGTAAGACCTTATATACCTGACAATAACATTCATTGACAAGTATTTTATAGTGATCGACAAATTGTAAATTTCATGGAAGAGGAGGCTGAGTTTTTATCTTGCAATCAAGAAAAATTACAACAACAATATGGTGAACAAATCATATAGATGAAGCCTAATAAGTTTCCTAAAGGATTGGTCACCTTGGAGACTATTTTTAGTTCAGATGATTAGTTCAAAAAAGGGAAAATCAACATGCATATTAAACAAGAACAATATGAGGAAGTTGAAATCTTCAAAGACAAGCTTCTCAAGTTGGGAAAGGTATGCACTAAGGAAGAAAAAGAAGCTTTCATTTTGCTTTGTCGAGAATTTCATGATATCTTTGCTTGAGAATATTCTGATTTGAAAGGTTTTGACCCTAAAATTTCCCAACACACCATTGAGCTTGAACCAAATGTAAAACCAGTAAGGAAAAAAAGAGACCATTGAACCCCAAGCTTGAGCCACTTATGAAGAAAAAGTTGAATAAGTTGATTGAGGGAAACATCATATTCCCAATCAAACACATCTCATTGGTTTCTAACCTTGTACCTATTAGGAAGAAAAATGGAGAGATGAGGCTATGTGTTGGTTTTAGGAACTTGAATAAAGTTTCACTTAAAGATCATTATGCATTGCCCTCTATGGAGAAAATCTTAGAAGTTATTTTTGGTTCTAAGAGGTTTTCATTGCTTGATGGATATTTAGGTTATAATCAAGTTTTGGTGAAGGAAAAAGATCAATATAATACAACCTATACCACCAAATGGGGAACAATGACATACAAGAAATTTCCTTTTGGTTTATCCAATACTGGGGAAACATTTCAATGGGCATTGATTTTCAAGTCTTAATGCATAAGATTATTATTGTTTACCTTGATGATATAACCATTTTCTCAAAGGATGCTAAGGAACATTTTTCTCACTTGAGACAAGTCTTTGACATGTGTGGGGAATATGACATATCACTCAATCAAAAAAATTATATTTTTATTGTATTTGAAGATCCTTGGTCATGTGCTCTCAAAATATGGAATCACCATTGATTCTAAAAGGGTAAGTACCATCCTTGCTTTACCCTTGTCAAGTCATAAGAAAGGTGTACAAAGTTTTCTTGGAGGAATTAATTTTGTAAGAAGGTTTATACCTAATATAGCAAACCTTTTGAAGCCACTAACTACTATGTAGAATGTGAGTTTCAATTGGAAAAGAGAATGTAAAAATATTTTTGAAGCCATTAAGGAAGCCATAGCAACAACACCTACACTTGTAAATCCTAATTTTTCCAAGGAATTCATATTATATTCTTTAGGTAACTTGGACACTATCTCAACTATGTTAGTATAGTAGAATGAAGATGGTTTAGAGCAACCAATAGCCTTCTTCAGCCAAGGATTAGAGGGTTATGAAGAAAGGTATACATTTTTTGAGAAGCATATACTTGTTGTGATTAGGAGTATTAAAAAATTCAGACATTTGATTTCAAATAATGATTCATTTATGGTTTCTCACCCAAGTGTAAAAGAATTTTCGTTGAGTAAAAATTTAAGTGATAAGAGGGTTGGTTGGATAACCAAAGTGATGGAATATGATGTGGAAATCAAAGTGACAAAGCTGGTAAGAGGTAAGGATCTCTGTGAATAGCTAGTTGTTGGGTTAGAAAGTGACTAAGAAATGGGAGAAGAGGTTTTCCTTTCTAATAGTGAGCACCAAATTGTTACACCTTTTACGCAAGTTGGACACATTAAATAGTCCATTATCTTCAAACAGGTGAATGCCCCAAGGGACTAAATAGTGCAAAAAGAAGGTATTTCAAATTGCAAGAGATTCCTTGCGTTATTTTAGGTGGCATATTGTTTAGAAAAAACTTTAATGGTGTGATGTTAAGGTGTGTAGAATCTGATCAAACTAATAGAATATTGGAAGAGTTTCATGATGGGGAAGCAGGAGGTCATTTTAATCCAACAACAAATCTTAAGATAATGAGGGCATGTTATATTGGATTGATTTGTTTAAATATGCACACACATGGGTAAGGAAATGCAACGATTTTCCATGTTTTTAGGAAAACAAAAGCTAGCAGCCTTATCCTTGCATCTAATACAAGTGGAACAACCTTTCATGAAGTGGGGTCTTGATTTTATTGGATTCATTAATCCACCCTCAAGTTCAGCACATAAATGGGTGTTAAAAAAATGAACTAATTCAACAAATGGATTGAGGCTATTGCATTCAAAGAAGCAAATGAAAGTGCGATCCTAAAATTTTATGAAGATCTAGTCACAAGGTTTGGTGTCCTTGATTCAATTATATAAGATAATGCTTTGGATTTTGTAGGGATAAGAATAATTGATTGGGTTGTTAAGAATGACATACATTTGAGCACTTCATCCAACTACTATCTTCAATGAAATGGACAAGATGATTCCACAAATAAAAATATAATCAAAATCATCAAGAGGACCATTGAGGGTAACCAAAGAACTTCACACAACAAGTTGAAATTAGCCTTATGGGATAATAGAATCAATCCAAAGAGGTGTAAAGGTAACTTACCTTATGTTCTTGTATATGGGAAAGAGGCAAGGCTACTTATCTCAATTGAGTTACCAACACGTAGCCTTATGGAGCTGGAAATGATAGAAGAAGAGCCAATGGAGATTAGACTTACTGAGCTAATGGAGTTAGAGGAGACAATAAGGAAAGCAATGCAAAGTTTGGAGTTTCACCAAACACAAATGAAGAGATCTTTTGAAAAAATAATAGTCCCAAGAATGTTCAAAGAAGGAGAAATTGTACTCAAATGTGATGATTTGAAGAGTAAGATTAAAAAAAAAAAATGTTTGATGCTATGTGGAGTGGTCCTTTTGTGATCACAAGTTGCAAGACACATAATGCTTTCCAAATGTCCAAGTTGGATGGAGAACAGTTACCTATCCCAGTCAATGGGGTACACCTCAAACATTGATATTGAGGCACATGAAGTATATTTTGTACATATTAGGATAGTTTCCTTTTTGCTAGTAAATGTTGTTGCACACTATTTTAGGTGTATTTCCTATAAGTGTTGATGCATAGTTTATTTTTTCATTAGGGCTATGTGGTGTAGGCTAGATTTGATCATGTAAAGGGGTTAGATGATAGGTTTGTGTGTTTTTGAGTCCAATTTTGATGTAATAAGGTCTATTTAGACCATGGGTAATGTTTTTATGTCATATGGGGTCGGTTGTGTTAAATGTTGCAATGCAACTTTGCATTTTTGCTTTGTTTTGGAAGTGGAACTGTCATATATTCAAAAGGTAGTTTGAGACCATTGGTTTTTGGTTGGAAAAGTATAAATATGCCTTGAGGAGTTCGAGGAATTCTTCTAGTGTGATTTGGAGATCAAACAACAATAATAAACTTTGTTTTTCTATAATTTTTGTCAATTTCTTGCTGCTACATGAGTTTGTACGGCTGCATACTGTGTGTAAATGAGATAAAGTGTACTGGAATTGATGGTGGGATGAAATAAAATAGTTTTGGTCTTGATTTGATCTTATTCCATAAGGTTTGAAGGATTTTAGAGCTAAATTTGTGAAAATGGTTAGAAACCCTAGGTTAAGAGGGTTTTGATAGAAAAAATGGAATATTGAACCATTCCATCAGTGAAAACTTCTACAAAATCAATGGAATGGCATTAGTTAGGTTGATTTTCATGTTGGTATGGTTTGTAGATGCAGGGGATGGAGGTAGGGTAGTGTTTGATTAAGCCCTAGCCTAATATCTCAATGTATTAGGCTTGGAAGTAGAGGTTAGAAGTAAGGTTTTGTTGATAGATGAATTGGTGAATGTTTCAATTGATAAAAACTATAGTTTCAGACCCCATGTGACTTGGTTGAAGTCATGGAATGAATTTTGATAGATTGGAGTAAGGATTCTCATTGTTGCTTTGGAAAACAGGGCTAATTGGACCTAGTTGTTGTGTAGCAGTCAATTTTAGAGGGTGTTGTAACAAAACAAGCACACTCCCAAATTTGATATGTTGCAAAATGGTATAAAGGGTATCGGAAATGGTGATTCATTTGTGGTTTTGAAGTTTTCTTTGCAAGATATGACCAAAAATCACTGTTTGGTGACCTACAAGGGGATTTGAAGGAATTATGAACAAAACACCAAGTTAGGGTTTCCAAGAGGAAAAGTTTGTTGAATTGTGATTGAATAGGGAACCTCCACCCTATTCTACATCAGTATGTAAGTTTTAGTTTGTTTTTGGTGTTTAGTTAGTAGTTTTAAGGTTTTGAAAGCTAGTTGTCAAGTCTATTATGAGTATTATTTTAGGTTTATTTGATGCCATGGCTAAATGGATTGAATAAGGCAGCTAGTATTTTAGTTTCAGCAAAAAAATCCATAGAGGTAGCCAAAATTGAGCCTATTTTTTCCTTTGGCCTAAAATAGCCTTATCAGGTTGCTCTTGTCATATTAAATGGTCTTAGTTTTTTCCTAGGATTTGAAAAAAGAGCCTTAATTTATGATAAGGTTTCCAAATGCCTTAATGTTAAAATTTTCTAAAGATCTTATTATTTTTCCAAGTCTCATGTAAATTCCAAGGAGGGAAGTTTTTTGAAAAGGTCTAATATTTTAAAGAAATGATTTGTTAGGGTTTTTTGCTCCTTGAGGACCACATTCAAAATGAAGGAGAAGAAATAAGGAATATTGCCAGTTCACAAAGAAAGAGATGGCACGTTGCAAGGAGGTTGAGGATTTTTGTGTGTTGGTGTGGAAGTTGTTGTTTCCTTGTATGAATTTGAAACCCCACGAACTGGAAGAGAGTTGAAAGAGTCTCCCTCAAAGCTAGCACAAGAACATGTAGTTGCATATTAATAGGTTTGTTCCACTGAAATATTTCCATTATCATGGGGAATTATTCATAGTCATTAATGTAGAGTGCATTTAAATGACAACCTTCCTTTGCACATGTTGGAGAAGTGTATCTATGAGAGTTTCCATGAAGTTTGCATAGTGAAAAAGCAATACAAAGTTACTTGTTAGTAAGTGAAAGAGGTTTCTCTCTGGCTTGTACAGAGATTACAAAAATCTGTTATGCATGTTTTAGTGACCTTAAGGGTTTCAAGTTACACAAGAAATACTTATAATGGTCCATCATCTGATATATTCATTGTTTTTTCTATTCAAAGAGGACTTTCTTGTTGGTCTACTATTGGTGACTCATGGATTTTTGAAATGTAAGAGTTTGTGTTAGCATTTTTTTCATGAAGGTTGTTTAGTTTGATAGGATAATAGTCATAAGGAGAGAAGAAGCTTTTGTCAAAACCTCATGTGTCCAAAACCCTATAAATATCATGAAATCCTATCCCTATCTAAGGTGGACACAAAGAAGGGATCCGCCAAAATTGAGAAAGGTTCATCACTGTTTTATGTAGAGTTTGCAGTGATTAAAATCATATGCACTATTTTGTTGTGTCAAAACCTTCATATGAATATTGTCCAAATATTGCGAATGTCATGCATGAAAACTATGTAACAAATGATGTATATTCCATCCTCTTGTTTGGCTTGTGTCCCATTGTAGTATCACTTTTTACATGATAAACATTGGTACGATATGTTTGTTTCATGAAGGCATGGTGACAGTTAAAAATTATGTTGAACCTTCGTTAAAGTCTAGTGTTAATACAATGTTTTTGAAATGCAAAGGATTAGTGATGTCCTTTAGAAAATTTTTAGATACCTTAGTTAGTATGGGCAGTCATTTGACAAGGTAACCAAGTAATATTTGTATGAATATAAAGGGTAGTCTACACACCAATGCACATTATATTTTTCATGAAAATGACATATAATTTTGCAAATATGGAAGGTATAACTTATGATAGTCAATATGAATAAAACACTATGAGGGAAAAAGGCCAAAAATGAACAACATGACAACTGCTTGTAACTAATTTTAGTAACTCAAGATTTTGAATGGACTCAAGAGCCAAGAGAAACATTGAAGAGACTAATTCATTTGGGGCTAATATTTCTCAAAGAAATAGAATGGAGTCAAGTGTTAATAAAATCCTTGGAGAGGAGAGTTAAATGGTTAAAAATAGTTAACATGATAAACACAATGGAAAAGAAAGAAAATTTTGCAAACCCATAAAGAAAAATCCTTGAATGAATAGAAGGCAAGAAAATAAAGTGTGACAGTGAAGGGTGAAAGTGACCTAAGGGATTGGCAAAAAGAGCATGTCTTAGGTGATAGAGAATTCTCCTACATTGCAGACACACTAGTTCATGGACTAAAATATAGTGGTAAGGAAGATTGTTAAAGACATGAAAAGGAATAAGACCATGAAGAAGATAGTGGAAAGAAAAGAAAATGAAATTTCAAGGACATATATAAAAAACACCGATAGTATGTCCATTGACAGTCATGTTATGCATAGTTATAACAACCTGGTATTAAAATGATCTCAAGGAGGTAATCAAATGAATGGACTTGTATGTGAAATTGAGATGTTATGATAGTTTTTGCAAGGTGAAGCACTGTAAGGTTGAGAGTGTTTAGATGAAATCACTTTGGATTGAGTTATCATCCTCTCTATGTGCATGAAGTTAAAAAATTCTTGGAAAGATATGTTTGAATTACTTTCAATTGAAGAAGCAAAATGTAGTGTAAGAGAAATGACAGAGAAGCAAGCAATACAACAAGAATACATAGTATAAGTATGACATCATATCTTGTCAATAGATATATAGAAGGCTACAAAGAACAAATTGTCTAACTTGAGCTAATAGGTAGAGGTCATATTGAGTTTATAGCATGAGGTGAGTTGGCTGAGATATAAAAGACAAGGTCATGAAGCATTAAGATTTCAAATGAAGGTACAATTCAATGTCAAGATTAGGCAGGTGAAGATGGCATCACAAAGAGAAAATCTCAAACAAGAAGATAATGAGGAGTCTTTTGCATCATCTATTATTGTAATAGATGCAATTGATATTTCAAAGTAGTAGTTGTCATTTGTTCCTATAGAACCCTTCATGGTTGTCACCTCAAACCTGAGGGAAATTCCAAAAAAAATGAAATATAGGCATGGACCATCTTCTAAGATATATCAAAGATGTACTAGTAAGGGTTTTCATTCTACAAAAATTATCCTAGGCTTGCTATTGAGATCAAGGTTGATGACAAAGCTTAAAGAAAAGAGTGGCACAAATATGTTCTCAAGTTAAAGGACTCTCCAAGGCCTCCAATGGATGTAAAAGATACAATAAAACAACATAAGTCATCACTAAATCTCTCACCAAAAGTTCCTTGACATGCATATCACGTTAATCTTCATATTTGGCTTGTAGGATTTAGATCCTCTTGGCATGATTCATTTATTGGGTCATTGTTTACATCCGATGTGCATGATAGGGTATTGCTAGACTTGTTTTCAGGGTGACAAGGTGTCCTTGCTTCATTGTTAAATACAAGTACATCAACTGTCCTATAGCTTTCAAGTTACAAAAGCTCTGAAACTAATGATATAGTTGGAGAGTGCAATATTCATTCTAAGAAAACTAATGATGGTAATAGTGAAATTGAGATGCTACTTGTAGATCTTGAGGACTCACTTTTTGCATTATAGGAGTTTATTGCTGACAATTGTGATGATTTGGGAGATGATTTATTTAGACCAAGTAATAGTATGATGATTACTGAAATAATATGAGAGTTTAGTAAAAAGAGAGATCACAGTGATATGGATACAATTACATGAATATGAGAATTGCAGACATAATGAAAACATAATAAAGGCCTATTTTGGGAGTTTGAAAAGGATCGTCAATGGTCTAGGCAGGGATCTAAAACAACTTGAGGGTCTCCAAGGTGGGCTTAAACCACCTATCCAAGTCACTAAGGTTAAAATTTGAGCAAGGTTTTATGAATTGTATAGTGAAAATTAAAAGAAGAAGATAGTGTTAATGATAATCATAGAGACTGTCATAGAAAAGTCACAAAGGCAAAGCACCAAATAAGTGGCAATCCCATACATGAAAATTTGGAATTCATGAACACAATCTAAGTCTAAAGACCTAAACAACAACCTCTATGAAAAGAGACCTATACAACCTGTAGTGTCATAAAATGTACACTTTTACATTTTCACACTATGTTTGGGTCCTTTAATTAATTTGACTTAAATAAGCCTCTAATTGCCTAAATTTTGCATTTACAAGCCTAATTAATTGTAATTTTTGAAAGGGGAATTATGATTTAATTAATGCAATTATCATTTTTATCACCCCGAAATGAATAGGTCCTGATAATTTAGTTCAAGACCCATTCGCCACCCTTTAAGATCACAAATTCAAATTTTAAACATGTTTTTGGTGGCATCTTAAGGTCATAAATTCAAGTTTTAAGTGTCGGTTTGTAATGTTAATTTTTGAGAAATTAGAAAATCATCTATAAAAGCAAGGTCTTTTTTATCAATTCGGATCCTAGAAATCATATGCAAGCATTCCTAGAGCTAAGATTATTGTCAAAGGTGTTCAAGAGAAAATTTCTCAAGCATTTGTTACAACATTCAAGATCTCAAGCACCATGTCAAAATTGTCAAGCATCATGCATGTTTTTGGAGCTAACATTGTGATGTAGGTTTCAAACATTCAAATCAAGATTCAAGCATCAAGATCACATCATCAATTAAGCCACTTCATGCAATATCAAGACCTTGGAGAGATCTACTAAGTTTCAATCTTTCAAGGGTTTGGTGAGTTGCACCATAGCACTTGTTCATTCATCATTCCTTTCATGTTTCATTATTTTAATTCAAGGTTTAATTACCAAAACGGGGTTTGACCAAGGCAAACCCTTATTCACCAAAAATAAACAATTTTTCCCTCGTGTGTTTTGCATATCTTAGGTTGAAGAAGGATTGAAGATATATCAAAAGAGAAAATTTGGAAAAGTTGTTAAAGTTGCAAAAGTTGTCATCAAGCCATAGAAACTCACTTTCAGAATTTATTCCCAAATTTTTTACTATTGGAGGAATCAAGAGTGCAGACATGAGACCAAAGGACTGTGAAAGAAGTTTTTCAACCCTTGTAGCTAGACCCATTCGCCCTTGGGCGAATGAGTCCTAGAGGACACTCAAAAACAACATTTTGGTGAAAAGTGCAAAAATACTTAACCTTCATAGATCTACCAGAAATTTGTGTGCTTCATTTGATTAAGGTTTAATCTAGTGATTTCAAGTGTTACTTTCCAATTTTGGGTTCATTTTCTATTTTTAGTCTTTCTCCCAAAAGTGTTGTTTCAATAGATTTACCCTGTCTTAGATCATAAGGAAAACAACAAGATCTCCTTCAAGGTTGAATCACCTAAGGGTTGAAGTCAATCTTGGCTTAAGGGATCTCTTTTTCCCAATGAGATAGAGAAAGATAGGTTCCTTACACCCCATTTTTCCCTTGCTATTTTTAGTAAATTATTGGTGAACCCTCATTTTGATAGAAAGAACCTATTTTCCTTTATTTCACAACCTAAACTTAGAGAAAATGAAAGTCATAATAGGGGAAGTTTTGAGACAACATAGAAACACCATGAATGAGTAAGAGTGACAATCAAACAAAGGAGATCAATGTTGGCAGTCATAAAGTTGAGAAGCTATGAATAGAAGTGACAGTCCTGGTAGGGGTTTCTAACCTTCACAACCACAAGATAACAGTAAAGGTAATGTCTTCTCTCTACAAGTTCTAGAGTACATATGGGTGTCATGATAGTCAAGTCCTAGATTATGACAAGTCAAGGCTAGGGAGTATGAAGGAGACAGTCAATAGAATGCATAATAGTCACCAAGAGTGACAACTCACAAGAAGAATGAGAAAATAATGAAGGATCCCATGAAGATATGAATGTGAATGTAGATCATAAGAGAATAGTTGCACTAAACAAAGAGCTAGAGGACAGTGCATGCTAGAGGGAAATGACAAGGTGATGTTCAAACTCATTCATGAAGGCAAGGACCATAAAGTTCTAGACTTGTGCATAAACATTTTGAGAAGACAAAGGTAGTTACAAATTTGCAGATCTAACAATGTCTAAGTTTGGTGAAAATATGGGATAAAAGAAGCCACTAACAATGAGACAAGGTGTCATGTTTCTATCGTCGAAGTTCTCCTACATCCTCATGGTGCATTAAATCATTTTCAACCTTCTCCACATGGTCTATAATGAGGTTTGAGGGAATTTGTTATGGTTGGAGGAAGTAATGACATTATGAGCAATTGGAGAGCATCTAGGGCCAATTAAATGAGTTGGACAATAGGTGAGGAAATATAGGAGATAGTTGAATCAGTTTGAGGACCATTTCCAAGCATCTAAGATATTTTACAACTGGATAAGGTCAAAGCATCAAAGGCTCTTTTTTTAACACCATCATGAAAAAGTTTCTAAGGAGCAAAATTAGGAGATGACTCAGCTAGGCACCCAAGGAGAAGTTTTGACCCAACAACCAAAGAAAACACTTGTCATTTTTCCTCAAAACATGTGCCTAAGCAATAAGAAGTTGTTGTAAAGCATAAGGGGATGCCTAGGAGCAATTTGGACTTAGTTCTTGCATTTTTACGAAGTATTGTAACTTGGAAAAGGTTCTCTTTGGTCATATTTTGTATTGTAACTAAGAAAATTAGTCTTGAGGCTGAAAAAATATTGTAATACTTCACTTTTCAAGCAATATCAGAATAGTTTCAGACTTGTACTACTGTAATAGTGCCTTTTGAGCGATAAAATTTAAAGTTTTACCTTTTGCAATACTATTTCAATGTGTCTTCATATTGATTGATGAATATCCATGTGATTTTCTTTGCAAGATCCTCAAATATTTGTTTCTTTTAGCACCTTTAGATAGAAAACATATACAATTATGCAAGTTGTAAGTTGTGCAATGAACAAGATCAATCCATAGTTGTGAAAACAATTATATTTTCCTTCTCAAAATTGTGAAAACTCGAGCCTCCTTATCAAACATTGATGTAGAAAGTATGTGAAACATTTAAGTTGTGTTAAAAATAGTTGAGTATTTGATCATTTGTGTAAAAAAAAAACATCAGCACAAGTCTAGTAGCAATTTGGTGCATCACCTCAATAGGAAGTAAGTTCATTTTTAAGCTATCTCTCTACTCTTTTCCTCAACAAAGTAGTAGTTTAGCTCAAATTAAGTGACTGCAATAAGGGAACCAGCCCTCTCTCGAAGTTGACTTCAATTCACCAAAGCTCACACTTTGAGAAGTCGTCCCAATTTTTAGTAGGTAGCTGAGATGATAGTTCAACAAGGGTGCATACTTCATTGACAAAAAGTACAACTAATAATAATATGATCTCTTTTAAGGTATGATCATTACATTAATGTTGTTTGTATTTTATAATACATGTACTTGTTATCTGAATGACTTGATCAATTTTGTTGTATCCAATGTTTGTATTATACACAATGCACTTTAATTATATTAATTGTCAATTGTGATAATAAACAGGCATTAAACTCTGAAATGTATTCAAGAAATGATGGTACACCTAGCAATGTGTAAAAAACACATCTCTATAAATTCTAACAAGTGTATAACATAAAAATATAACTTTATGATTTTTTTAATTTTTAAAAATAATACATTTTAATGATAGCATCTACGAGTACTTACTATCAAGTACCTCATTAACACAAATATTTGTAACCTTGTTCACCAAATAACATACATAATAACTGTAAAATATATATATAAATGTACACTAAAAATTTATACCTTTTAACTATTTGATAACACCTTCAAATATTATTACTATTCATATGATTTCATTAAAAAGGTTTAAATATGAAAAAATAAATACTAAACTCAGTCAAAATAATTGTCTGTAAAACTCGCTTTACCCCCAGATTTTTTAACTTTTAAATATTCTATACGTCAAGAAAATAATAAAATTTCTGCTGACAAGTATAGGAAGTATAAAATCAAAGACTGTCGAGGCATAGAAAAAGCAAACCCATACATTTTTATTATTCTGGATGTGAAAAAAATTAACATTTCCTCTTCCATATTTCTTTTCATAGATATAAATTAATGGAAAAGAGAGCTTTCCATTGATCACTATGCCTCAAATTCAATAGAAAAACAAAGCGCTCTTGGTGAGTCCCTGCCATGAGCGGTGTTTGCATGCAAAAGAACATAATTATAGTTTAAAAATCAGAAGAATCTTCAACCATAGAAACTAAGTTGACAAGTTAAAAAGAAAAAATCTTCAGAGAACTAGACCATGTTTTGCCATCAACACTTCTTTAAGTAAAAGATAATAAATCTTCAAAATAAATTCATATTATTACTCTGATGAAAAAGAGCAAAATGCTGGGATTTTAAAACAAGTCAAAGTTTGACAACAAATAAACTGTTTACTCAATGGTTTAATAATGAGAATGCAATCAAACCACAAAAACAATTCAGGAATTTGTGAATCCTGATGATTATAGTTTGTCATGATGACATCCTGGAAGTGCGTCCGCTATATGCAATTTAAGTAAGTCACAAAAATTAGAAGGTAATAAAGCAACATGCTTGCATCAACATCATATAATTGGAAGTCCGATGCCAATGGATCATTAACTGTGATAGAAGATACATTTCAAGACAAATGTTTGAAGGACGTAACTGAGAAACATTCAGAGTTCATAAGCTACCCAGCAATGGCTAGCAAGAAGCATGGAGGAGAATATGTGCAAAGCATTTGCTTAGATCAAGCAATGTTCAAATTTCCATAAGCTATAATATATAAATCAATGTTGTTTTTGTTTTCAATGGCAATACTTCTGTCTCACCCAAATGCTGAAAAGTTTATTCAGAAAAACTGCAGATGCATTTATCCTTGTGTCGTTTCAGTACCAAAATTGAGTGCTTTTAGCATTGAAATTGCCTAAACCACAAAAGTGATGAAACTGTCCCCTTTTTCTGTGCAGATTGATTTTTCAAAAACCCAATTTAGGGTTCCATTAGAGCTTAAAAACCATCTCTGAACTATGCAGATTGGTGGTTACTTTGTCCTCCAGCATCTCTGAAACAAAATAGATTCTTTAGCAGGAGAGAGGAAGACAACATTTTGTAAAAGTCAAGTAATTAGTTTGTGCAAAATAAATAAGTACCTGTGTTAATTTGCAAATCTCTTCTTAGTTGGGTGGAAGTCCGATAGCATTGTCTTGTTTGACAATTTCTATAATGCAGTTGTCCATGGCAAGTGTAAATGTTCCTTCTAATTGGAATTTGCGTAGCATGAACATCACCGTGGACATGTCTCTTTTTTAATTTAGATAAGGTATTGCAGCAAGTTGAGGGAAATTATGTTCTGACAAAGGCATGACGGTGTTTCACTTGAAGCCTCAACACAATGCGGATTACAGAAGAGAAAAGAAACATGGAAAGAAAACAATTCAATGTCTCTCTAACAGTCATCACTCCTACATGCAGATCATGTTGACTTATGTAGGCAGATGTCTTCTGAGGGACAAATTCCTCCAGTGAATGCCCATTGTAAGTTATGGAACCACTCGCCTGTAGTTATCATAATTGTGTAAGTAGAAAATCCAAAATTGTAGTATAATTTTAACTCCTGTAAATTCTGTGGATAACAGAAGAAGTTTTGACCTTTAGTTCCTTGTCCAATCTTCCTGGCAATGTACTCATCTAATGTTCCTTCAATTTATGATGATGAATTCTTGCCAATATTCGCTAGGAAGCAGGGTAGACTGACCTATACTAGAATCATGCTTAGGAGAATATCTGTTAGATTTAAGGCAGTAGACCAATGCTTCAAGAACCAATATGATTTTTTCACTCAGAAAAAATTGAAGATCCGTGTACAAAGATAGGACCAAAAACTTAGACAGGGCTTTGAAGATGAATTCTTGCTTAGCCGGTATGGGTGGAAATATATGTAATATCTCCTATATTATCTCTATTGCATAAACCATAGATTTTTGCTTTTCACATCACATTGCACAAAGAATTAATGATAGTTATAAGAAATTTTTGAAAGGTGATACTTGGAATTGGGGAAACTAAGGTTGCTTCACAACAAAATCTAGAAGGCAGGAATTTTAACAAAATTAGGAAACAACAATTATAACTTCATTTAATCTTCTCAAATTTCAAGGACAGAATTACAGCACCAAGTCAAAACATTTTATGCATCTTTTGAGCCTACCCTAAGTCAGACATTTTATACGCACTACAAACTAACCCTACATAAAAAATATAAGTCCAGGCAACACATTAAAGTTAAAGATCCTTGTAAACTTCAATCGAGGTTAAAGCCTATGATACAAAAAATATGTGTCATTGGAAACAAACATTTAGCAACAGATTATAATTTCATGCAAAAATAGTTGAGGCAAGAATAGCCTTTTAGATATTAAATCAAATTCAAGTGATTTGGAAATTGCAGTGCAGGAAATTCGTCTACAGAACACTACATTGTTGATCATTTCGAGGCTAAGTCTAATTATAAAAAATGAATAGAGAATGTTGTTCATAAGAGCAGCACATACCTCACAGGTCGTTGGTCATTTTTGGAGATGCCACAATAATTGTAAACCTTCAGCAGTATGTCTATTGACTGTATTTGCAGGTGGATAAACACCAGACTGCATAAGGAAATAGCTTTTGTAAGAGAATGTATGTGGTTCCATTCTAGACAATAAGTAAGTTTTAATCTTTTATGCTGTTCATTGTGTACCGTCTATAGTGGTAGGTAAAAGCTTCCAGCGTAGGAGAGAATAATCTGCACTAGTTTTGGTATCACAACAACCTATAAAATGGCCTAGAGAGGAGTCCATGAACTGGTGAAGAAAAGATAGGAGAGGAGCTAGACTTGGACAAAATACTGGATATAAAAGAGTTTGCTTACTTCTTTATTTTGCAATCTTGTTGAATTGTGGTGAAAATGTTCCATGTTATTGTTATCATTATTTGTTTTAGGCGAGAAATCATTATGAAGCTTGTGGAGTTCGTATATATCACATACTGTACAAACTTCACCGTTCAGCTTTGTGACAATATTTGAGCTATGGATGAATCCTTGGGAATAAAATATATTTGAGTTAAATATTGTGACCATTCTCAACTATCAACTTTTTAACACTGTATTGTTATCATAACAAATTAATGCTTGTAAAGAAGGGTATGTTAAGTTTCACTGCCTAGAGGAAGAAATTTCATTGAGCAAAGCAACTAACCGACTGAAAGTCAGGTCTCCAAGGGAAGCAAATTCTGGAACTATCCTCTAAAGTGGCGCTAGCTGAGCAGGCAATTGATCTCAAGATGCCATGAAGGTAAAAATCTGTGACAAGCCAAAAAATAAGTGTTGAACAGCTTAAGGATGAAGATGCATGACACTAAAGGTGAAGAAGATTGACCTGACAACAAGAAGATTTTGATTAAGTAAAAGCCATTTGTAATACACTTTTCTAGGTTCAAGAGAAGAGGACCAAACAACAGAAAAATCATCTTTGCACTCTTCAGGATTAAAAAAAGGCATTCTATCGACTATTTAGAGCACAGTATAAACAATACAAAAGCTTAAACTCAAGAATTTCTTTTGAAGCATAACATGCTTGAGGGAAAAATATACAAAGAGATCTTACCCCTTTAAAATCAATCCACAAAGACCTAATTGTCTGAAACGAGACTATGCTGAAGGGAAAAATTAGGTAAATGAAACAAAAGTTTCTGACACCAGTAAGGCTTTTGCAGTTCAAGGTCCCCCATGCTAGAAACCACCCCTCCATCTAATATATTAGTGCTAGAAAACAATATAAGTGACGGTCCTAAGGATAGCTTTATAAGAATACAAGAGGTAAAAGCTAGTACAAATTGTGTCCAGTTTAAAGTCAAGACAAAGGCATGACGGTGTTTCACTTGAAGCCTCAACACAATGCGGATTACAGAAGAGAAAAGAAACATGGAAAGAAAACTTTAAAAAGGTAAAGGATAGTCTCCATGATGCAAGAGTAGACCCATATAGTGATAGTACAATCCTATATAATAGAATAGCAATTTTAAGAGATTAGTGGGACATGAGAGATCATGTAAAAGTGTTACCATGTCATTATGGATTTCATCAAATTTGTATTGACAGATAGCCAAGAGAGGTTCATAGAGTCTGTTCATTTTGCAGGGGAAATTTTTTTGTGACAGCCTTAGAACTCACACAGGGACCTCATAAGGGTGCGCTTGGCCTTTATATGATAAGGGTTTAATGAAACATGACAAATAATTTCAAAAAAATACTAGGCTTTTACAGCTACCAGAATTTACAGAACAAACCCTTATACGAAAACTACAATTCTTGCAACTCATAAAAATAAAACTTGTCGAAACTATGGCAAGCCACTTACCTCAAGAATCTGCACAAAATATCTCATGCACTTCAGGAAAATATGTAGCGTTTGCACGAAAAATATTATGTAACCCTAACAAGGCAGAATTCTCTGCACTTCAATCTATTCACAATAAATGAAAAGTAGATATAAAAATACTGGGTCTGAGAATTGCAACCTGCGTACAGCAAACGTTGGACGGGATGGTGGAGGCATGGAATGATCACCAGACATTCATTTCAAACATTTTCCCAAACACTCCATTGTTTTGTCCATGCCACCACATTTTCCATACATCTCTACCAAAGCATTCTATCAAACATCTCAATGCCTTGCTCCCATGGGAAAAAGCCTAAAACAAATGCTTTGGAAGAAGCTATGGAGACTTCAAATAGCATTGACAAAACAGTAAAATATCTGAGTAAATGCGTCAAAGAATCTGGTCTCACGGCTTCAGCCGTTCCATGCCTTCCACCAATCTAAAATAAAACTAGCATTGCAAAACAACCCTCAACAGCAAGAAACTACTATAATATTTTACCTCAAATGCTCACTGCATCGGAGAAGAAGACTCAGAATCGCTTCCAAACCCTACCTCCAAGTCCAAACCCAGGAACATGAACACTAGACAGTCATTTCTGGCGTCGGCAAGTAGGCTTTAGAGAGAGGTTTCATCCGGACAACTCCTGAATGAACCAAAAACCGTAGATGCCATGAAGAAAGACACGTAACAGGAAGAATGCCACCTGACGCGATGAAGAATGCAGCCACGCGCCCATCTCGTCCATGTGCCCTTCTTCGAAAAACCAGACAAAACATTAGGGATAGAAGCTTAATATTTTGCCCTCTCCCGATGATTGGATACAATATTGAAAATTATTGAAAATTATTACTAAATAATTAAACCCCCCAGGAAATAAGGCACTGGCCAATAGACGTGAAGATAAAAACTAATTTCTTTCCCAGCAAATTAAACTAAAAAACAAAACTTTGGATAAACGCTGCATATATCCGCGCTCGGTTCCCAAGAAACAATTAAAATTGCCTTTTGACTCAATCGATTACATTAGTCTCCGCCTATAAATAGGCAGGGACTAACAAGGGAGCATATTAATTCTCGTTGGCAATGGTATCAGGGAGTTTCTTTTATTTTTGTTTTGTACACCCTTTCAAGTTTAAATACTGCAGGTGTGACAGGCTGCCAATTTTCAAGTTCAAATACTGCAGGTTATTTGCTTTTGGATAACCGTCTAAGTTTAAATACTGTAGTTGGACGCCGCCAATGGTACAAGTACGTTATTTAATTCTTCACATTCTTCTAAATTTAAATATTTGCCAATGGTAATGGGGAAGTCATTGGATTTTGTAGAACCTTCCAAATTTAAATACTGCAGGTGTGAGAGGTTGCCAATAATATTAGGAAGGTTAAATACAAAGGAAACAGGGTCTTTTTGGATGAGATACTTGGTCATGCTTTCCAATGTCATTTTCACGTCATTTACCACTCTCTTTACTAGCTGAGCTTGCAAGCTGCACAATAACAATTAAAAGGAGATACAAATTAATGTTCACAGACAACAAGGGCAGGTCAATAGAAATTGGAAAAGTACTGATTATTATTTCAAATAGAGCATCAACTCAGAGCAAGATAAAAGAAAGCATAAAATAAGCAATTAAGTAGTTAGAGCACAAGTAAGAGGAGGAGGGGAGGAGGAGGGGGTCTTGGTCATCTGACTTGTCTCGTACATCAATGGGGTTTGAGATAACTACAAGAGGGTCCCATTTACCATTTTCATTATTAATATTTTCCTCGAGTTCCTTCATTAACAACTTGAGCAGGAGAAATAGAAAGAGCCAAACGAAAAAAATGTTAGAATTAGACCAGCCAAAATTGTCTCCACCAGTAAATGGCAAAGAGGCAAAACATTTACTAGCAGGTCACAACCAATCTCATTGAGCATGATCCCTTTTCATAGGACTAGCAGGTCACAACCAATCTCAGTGGGCCTCCTAATGGCTACACTCACGACAACAAGCTCAAGAAGACTGACCTCAAGAGGTGGGAGTTGGAACTGGTACTTTGGCAACAACACAAGGGGCTTGACCCCAATGAGTCATCTCAAGTGCAAATTTATTTGCTTGCATTTAAATCTATAATAACAAATTAGAATAAATCATAGCTTTAGCATAAATAAAAAACAGTCAATCAATGGAACAATCTAACAAAATAACAAAAAAAATATCTTCCATATGCTGAACAAAATCTCCACCCTAAAAACATCAAATATTTTGTTATTATTGATTAAAGTAATTTTTAAACAAAGATGCAGATGGAGAGAAGAATGATCCTGATGATGGATGATGGATCATACTTCATGTTCAGAAAAGTTGACGTAAAAATTTGCACAGTTTTAATTCACAAATCTCATCATGAACTGTAAAAACTTGAATGCTAATAATATTATAATCCAATTATTAAATAATTAAAAAAAAAATTAAAAAATGAGCTTCCTTACTTACCCTCCAGTTGTTTTCATGGACCATCCTGAGCGAGAACAGATCTGTAGAAGGGCATCCTTCCATTCGTCAATCTCTGCTATTTGGTATCGAACTGAATAAAGACATGGGCAGATCTGATGGAGGGCATACTTCCACCACCCAATATCTTCTCTTTGGCATCGATCTGAATGGCTATAATGTTTTTGAAATGACTTCTTATACGGACTGGAGTTCCCTTGAGGATACCTAACGTGAGTTGGATCCACATCATAAAACAGAGGAATGATCAAGCCTGGGGCTCTCAACATGGTGGCGGCCTCCCTGAGACACCATGCAGAGTTTGCATAGCCTTTTGAAAATATAGGAATGTGTATGGCACTGCTCTCGATGGCTCTTTCCAAGCTCAACTGAATTATTTCTCCCGTTTTTAGTTTGCGGCTGTCTAAAAAGACATTGAGTCCTGCACCAGTGAGAGCTTCATAGAGATGATCAACCAGACTATTTCTCACATCTTTTCCCCTGAAACTCAGAAACACATGATATTTCTTATCGCTTTGATAAGGAATTTTAGTTGTGGGAGGCGTGTATTCTTCCATCTTGAGTTCTTCCATTTCAGAGTTGCGAATGAAAGGATTAAACCCAACTAACTATACGGAACTTGGAACTTGGAACCCTTTCACAAATTCCAGACTCCATGCTGAGTCCGTTGTATAAAACCAAGTCAAACTGTAGCTCTATCCAACAGATTCCTCACTTCACAGCTGTTTCCACCATCAAATTTTAGGCAAGTTTTACTCGTAGATCACAAAACTTCAAAAGCCACGGCAAGCGGACCCACTTTTGTTATTTTTAATTCTTTAATTTTTTATCATATTCAATGTGTCACATTTTATTGTAGACTGCGAGTTCAGTCGGCTCTTGGAATTCGCAGAATCGTGTATTTATTTAGTACCATTTTGCACGACGGAAGGATAAGGGAGACCGTCAACATCCAAAAATTAAAAAGCGTGTTAACATCTACCAACTGTTATAGGGAAGAGGGGTAGGTCGTCGCATACTTTGCAGCTTGTAGTCTAGGTAGTGGTTGCATTGAATATTGTAAGATTTTTATTTTTTTATGTGAATTGGTCTTTTATCTATTCTTAAAGTTTAGAGGCATGACTCATCACACAATTTGTGACAACAACACGTTAGGAGAGAATCGTCCAAAAAATGACATTTTAAAGATTTGACCGAAGCTTAATCATGGTGTTCCTTGTAATTGAACAAAAAATATCATTTGTTGTTAGTAGAATATCATATTTTTATTTAAAATATAACTTCTATGCAATCTAAATGGACCGAATGCCTATTGGTAATCATAAATCTTTGTTATATCTCTAACTTTTATATCTATTACTCTGGTTTTGATCATTACCCTTGAAATCGTTGCCACTTTTTGAAAAAAATTCCAAGTATGGAGCTTTATCAGTATTTCCTTAGGTTTCATGAACTTGAAACAACACCAACGTTATTAAGCCAAAAAGGCATTACACTCACATCAATGAGTATGTGTACATTTTTATTCTCCCCATTAAAATTGACGTCTACTAACCCGTCACAAAGTAATATTATATTTAAGATTTTTTATATCTGTAAGCTTTAAAAGCATGCATTATCATCATCTTTTTATACTTCTACTATATATGAAATTTTAAAGAAAATATAATATAGTATTCTAATTTTAATATATATAATTTTACATGATTTTTAATTTATAATATTTGTTAAGGAAATACATATTAATTTACAATATTTTCACACTTTTATAATTTTTAGAAGATTTTTAACAAGATAATCTTAAATATCTAATAAAATAAATTAAAAATAAATACAATATTATATATTATATATATTGAAATCACTATATATCTTTGTTTGGCAATGGAGATGCAAGAAACTTTTGCTTTCTTTTTAAAGCTATTTTAAAATTGTTTGAAATTTTTAAGAAAAAGAAAAAGAAAATATAATATAATATTCTAATTTCTAATAGTAATATATATCATTTTATAATATTTGTTACGGAAATACATATTAATTTAGAATATTTTAAAAAACAAAAATATACATTTTTAGAAAATACATGATTTTTAATTTATAATATTTGTTATAGAAATACATATTAATTTTCAATATTTTCACACTTTTATAATTTTAAGAAGATTTTTAACAAGATTATCTTGCATATCTAATAATTTTTTTTTAAATAAATACAATATTATATATATTGAAATCAATATATATATCGTTGTTTAGCAATGGAGATAAGAAACTTTTGCTTTATTTTTAAAGCTGTTTGAAAACTTTTGTTTTTAGTATTATTTTTAGTTTTAAAGCTATTATTTTTATTTTATATGGAGTGACTATAGTGTGCATCGCTATATAATGCACAAACCATAAAGAATATTTTATTTACTTTGATTTATAGAATTTCATATTCCAAAGGTATGCCTGTACATTTTTCCTTGCTTGAAGTTGCATTTCTAGCTAGAAATATTAATGTGTGATTTTTTGAGTTTTTCTATGGAGAAGAGATATTGATAGACAAAAAAATTGGTGTAATGAATACCAAGGTGAAGTGTACACAAATCAAGCAATGAATTTCATTAGCAGCATGAGAGAACATGGGTGTCTCATACATGATGACATACCATAGTGTATCGACTATTCAAATCTCAGGGATAAACAAAGGAAGGAACTCAACATAATTATGGAACACTACCATAATAATCAAAATCCACCACCCTTGTTGATGATAATTCAAGGAACAATAGGAACAGGAAAGCCATATCTAATTGGTGCTATTAGTTAAACTATTGAAAATGCAACGACTCTAAGTTCTCCCCTTCTATTACTTGCACCAACTGGAGTTGCAACATTCAACATTGGCGCATCCACAGTACATTCAAAATTGAGAATCCCAATAAGATATTTTTCTCAACTAGAAGGAGCAAGGCTAACAAGCTTTCAAGAAGAGATAGCACACATCAAATACATTTTGATTGATGAAATGAGCTTCATAGGTCAGAACATGCTAGAAAACATATATTCTTGACTTTGACAAGCATTCCCACAAAATGCAAACATTAACTTTACAGGTATACACATGATTATGATTAACAAAAATGACTATTTTATATTCTAATACAAGTAATTCACGTTATGGAGTTTATATAGATATGAAGGTATATATTAGCTAAAAAAATTCATTGTTTATCTTTCAGGTATATCTATAATTTTGGTTGGAGATTTGGGTCAGTTGCCTCCTGTTAATGATAAACCAACATATGACAACAACAGAAGAGCTAGGTTTCTATGGGAAGAATTCAAAATTGTGGTTACTTTAGATAAAGTATTTAGACAAGATGGAGAAAACATCCACCAACAAAGATTTCATCAACTTTTGACAAATCTTAGAGATGCAAACCCAACAATTGATGATTGGAGATTGCTTATGACAAGAACCGCTATTACCATTGATGCAACAAGCAATGAGGAGTTTGACAATGGTGTTCATTTGTTCTCAACAAATGATAATGTTCATAAACATAACAAGAAAATGCTATACTCATTGAAGCATCTTGTTGCACGTAGTCTTGCAACAAAATCAAGAAGTATTAATGCAACAGAAGGATGCTCAAATGATGAGCTTGATCTAGAATTATTGATCAGTAAAGATGCTAGGGTAATGTTGACTTCAAATCTTTGGATACAAGTAAGGTCTTGTAAATGGAGCTCTAGGATATATTCGAAAGATTGTATACAAACCTAGAAGTGGTCCACCAGAACCACCAACATATGTAATGGTTGAGTTTGACAACTATTCAAGAATACCATTTGATGACCATAATCCAAATACAATTCCAATTACAACAATACAAAGGGGGAGGACAATCCAAATGCCATTAAGATTGGCTTGGGCATTAACAATTCACAAATCACAGGGTTTGACTCTTTCAAAAGCCACTATTGATATTGGACCAAGAGAAAGAACATGATTGACATTTGTTGCCATTTCTCATGTAAAGTCTCTACATGGCCTAAGAATTATGCCACCATTCACATATGACCATTATGAAAACATGAAAAAGGGTAGACAACTTGCCAAAAGAAAGGCTGAAGAAAATAGACTTAAAATTTTAGAAGATAATTGATGAAATATATTTTCTTCAATTTTGTTTCAATGACTATACTCAAATTTCTAAATGTAATGTATTTATATGATTTTATGTGTTATGGTACTTAAAAATTCTTCTATGTTTAATGCATTGAAAATTCAACAAACAAATTTTCCTAATGTAAAACAATTATGATACTTTTCAAATGTTTCTAGTGAGTTGTAGAAAATCTAAAATTCATTTGCTACCCATGTGGATTCTTCATATTTCACCACATAATTTTAAAAATTGGTATGTTTCATATGCTTCTCACATATTCAATTATTTTTTACTACTTGAATTTAATATATTTTGAGTTTCTTTGATATCATAAATTTGCTTAATGTTTAATCTCTTATATGCAATTTTCTCAAAAGTTGAAAAATATATATTTTCCCCTATTTAATACTAATGTAAAAAAAAAATGATTTTCCTACAGGTGAGGAAGATGTCACATAATGTGCATACATCATGGGTGTCCATTTGGTTATCGAAGTATCACTGTCGTCTTCCATTCAATGTCCTCCTTCGTATAGAGGAGTTGAGTGCCCGTTATTGGTTGAGAGAGAAGATGGTCAAGAAAATTATCAATAATGAACTAGAAAACAACCATTTTTTTTTAATAATTATGCTATGTACTTTAACTTTCTCTATGAATCCAAGGTGAAAATGAACTTGGATATAAAATTTAACAATATTCAAATTGAAATTGTAGATTTTTGTGACTAGTCAGTTCGTCTATACCATGAGGTTCGTGATCTTTACCTTGCAGGATGCATTTGGAAGGTCACTATCAGGCCAACAGTAACCATTAAAAAACACAGTCTATGTGATGAGCTCAGTATGAAATTCATGAGATTTCTTAAAGGACAATCACAATTAGTTATCACATGGGACCACCTGAGGAATGGTTGCTTGCTACTTTAAAGTTCAACTACTCCATCATATTCATGGTGCATCAGGTCATGCCATCATTCAGGTTGTTACATGCACACTATGGGATACCTACATTGCATGCCGTCAAGTCCAATGTGGCAATTAAAGTTCAAACTATTCTTCATGATAGTGATAATGCATAGTTACCAATACATAAATGGTTAACAAACTGAAAGTACAAAGTTATCATTAATAAAAACATTAAATTTTAAGTTTGGGGAGGAATTCCACTAAATTTTAGTGTCTAACATTATATATGGCAATTGAAATAAACAATGATGGAAAATATAATGAAATCATATATATTACTGTTGAAATGAATGTTAATGAAGATGTAAGCATTTTTTAAGATACCTATTTAACAACAATTAAAAAAACTACAAATTATTTATTATACATAAACTTTATTATTTATTAGAATGTGTTAAAGAAAAACTATGTTATATTATTTTTTGTTAACAAATTGAAAGTATGTGTGTTCTAATTTAATGCAAATGGTTGATGTTCATGTTATGTTTTTCTATATATAAGTTCCTATGATTTCAAGTTAATCTTTATAAAACTTAAAAACAAATACTTATAAATATTTTTTTTGATACGTAAGGTTTATATATTTTATTAAAAATATTAGAAGTAGCCATACAGAACGTCTGCTATGCATGGAAACATCAACCAAACCGCCAGAATATCACCGAAACCCCTACCAACCCAGGAAACACTTTAAAACCAGAGCAAAAATGGCAGCCACCCTGCCCAATACAAAAACCAGAGCCTGAACAACAACCAAAAAATAAGTGAAAATTCAGACACAAAAGTCGAACCTCAAAGGAACCCATTTAAATTTGCAAAAGAAGAAAAATATTCAATCCATTCCAAGCCTTCCTCCACCACCAACCCTAGCTTACGTTTCAGAAACTCTACTGCCATTGCTGAGATCATCTGGTGCTGCATAAGCTCGGCCCCCTTCAAATCCAGGAGAAAGGGGAAGACCTTCACCGCCTCGTCCGTCTTCCACAACAGCTCCATATTAGAGGGACGCGGGATCCCTTTTCCCACAAAAGGCTGCTTTCAGAGTCTCCTCAAGGCCACCCAACAAATCGCCACGAAACAGGTTCACCAACAAGTCTCTGGCATCCGACTTGGACACTTCAACATCCAAAATAGCAGCCAAGAACCGCGAGGAGATGTATGCATTATCCCTTGCATACTCCTTTCTAGCCAAGTGACCATTCCCTAACACCATTTTCACCGCTACCAAGACCAGGGGATCACTGTCAAGAAAAATGTGTTTAAGCCTTTGATCTATGATTTCCTTAAGGCGGCTTGCCTCTCCATCGCCAACAGAGAAATGGGAGTGTCCGCTGAAATATTCCAACCCCTCCATAGAGACTGTAATTATGAATTTGGAACGGCTCGACTTAGCCATTATCACCACCCCAACCATCGAACCACCTGCAAGAAAGCAACCAACAGAAAATAATATTTCGAAAACCACACAAATGATCCGCCAACACCCACACACATTAATAAAGCCTGCGGCAAGCAAGCCAAATCCAAAACACACGAGCAAGGAATAATGGCGATGCAAGGCAATTGTCCTTGCATGAGATTTTCGTCCTCCAAAAATGAGTTTTAACCAAGAAACCACCTCGAAATGAAGACTGGCTGACAGCAAGCCACTAAGCATGATTTCACTGTATACTCCATACCCTGAGAGCCTGACCATTTAGCAAGGCCAAAGCTTCTCAACAAAACATCGACCACTCCCATAAATGCTCCTTGCTGGAGCTAACTCAAGCCCCTCAAAAGCCCCTCCACCAACGTGGAGGGGTGCCCGCCCAACCACCCACTACAAAGCTATAAATATTAAACAACTACTAATTTTATATTAAACATAGTTATAAGAGTAAACACCAACTACTTTTATATCAAACATAAATATTATTATAGGAACGTGTCAAGGAAAAAATTATACAATTGCAAGTGAATTTATTATTAAAAAAAAAAATTACATCACATTATGAAATTAAATAAAAAATACCCTTAATGATGAAAAATATGCGCCTCAAACAAGATAACTTTCGACTTATTTAATATATATTAATATTTAATATATGTATGCTAGTTATAACTCTTTCCTATGCTGATATCTGTTCTAAAGTCTTTAGCTTTATCTTTGTATCCTCCTTTATTGTCCTTGGCTGAGACTTTTAGATTTTAATTGTAGGTCCTCTATTGTTTGTAATTTCTACTTTTAGTATCAAAAAGTTAATTTTATTTATCTGTTTTAAGTTTTATTGGAGTGTAGTAAGTGAAATTTTCTCTCAAACGAACCTAGCTTTCCTTTTTTCAAAGTTAAATTTCCTTCATTACACATGCACTATGGAATTGATCAAAATTTAAGATTATTATGTAATTTCCTACATGCATCATAAAATTCATAATAAGTAACCTCCACATCTTACAATGCTATAATGACATTAGATGCTCTTGTAATTCTTATATGCATTACAAAGTATCTAATACATGGGTAAAAGTACCTCAAAGTGGAATGCCTATTTTCCTATGTGAAGATAAAATAATTAATAATTAAATACAAAACATTTGGATGCAAGGTTGAGACACTTTTCTCAACATGATTATACATGATGTGCTAACATGTCAAAATTATAAGTTATATTTTTCCTAACATTCTTGTTTTGTAGGTTGTGTTTGTCCTTAAATAAGTCTTATAAATCTTGAGAACCTTGATCAAAGACACCATATCCTTTTTATGTATCTTCCACATGTATAATTACTTTTAGCATTTATTTTCTATACTTTAGCACAGGTATATCACCTAGTGACATAAACTTGCTAAAGTGATAGAAAAATATAAAGTCAAATTTTACACACCTTGCAATTTCTACTTTATAAATTGCACTCATTGTAGTGTCAACTTCATAGTGTGTTTTAGGTTATATTTTAGCCCTAGCCTTACCATTTTCTCAACCCAAATGCCAATAATGTGTGTTTCTTTGTTTTTTATTTAAATTTATGTTTTCCCTTGTGTATTAGCTTATTTTTTAGGTTTTTATCATTTTTATTATTTTTTTGTCATGTTAAACTCTATCATGATCGCATAGACATCTTTGTGATCATAGAAACATCCTTTGCAAAATCAAATTTGTCCAAATGTTTCCAACCCACAAAATTATATTCCTAAGGAAAATACCTATTGAAGTTTTTTATTTACACCAATTCAAAAATAAACTATATCCTATTTTTCTCTGGTACTAACTTTCCTCTTGCTCATTCTTCCTCTTTTCCTCTTGGTTGGATCTTGCTAATGACATTCTTCCTAATTTCTACAAATTCTTTTGTTTACCATTGTTGGGTGTATTAAAAAATAATTGATTCTTCCATGATTGAGTTCCATGCTTGAAGAAGGAGATTCTTGAAGGTGTGAGCTTTCTATTGGGTGTTTCCTTCATCCTCACACAATTTTTTTTTTTCTTATGGGAAAAAGCTATTTTTCATGTCATGTTTCTAAAATTATTTTAGGTTTCTCAAAACCTTTTTACTTATTACTCTTTTTTTTTTTAAGCATATTTCCAAATTTGTATTATGACCCTCTTCTTTTTAAAGAGAGATAATAACATTCTCTTTTCTCAATAGCAATAGTTTGTGATTTCTTCTATTTTATATGAATTTTGTGTGTGAATGTTTTCTATAATTTGTGATTTTTTCTACTATATTGGAATTTTTTGTCATTGTTTCATTTTAGTGTCCAATCTCGTACTATGTTTTAAGTCCCATCTTATCACTAACCTAATTTTTTTCCGATCCAAACATCATTTATGTTTTTTTTATTTAAATTAATTGTTTTATTATATTTTAGTCTATTTATAATGTTTACCATTTTAATTATGTATGTCTCATGTCAAACTCTGCTACAATTGTGATGTCATCTCTACAATCATGAAAGTATCCTCCCACAAAATTAAATATGTATAATTGTTTCTAATCCACAAAATTAAGTTTTACCATAGATTTCCAATAGCTCCTCAATGCATCTTATTTCACAACTGCCGAAAACAATTCCTATTAAATGTTTTTGTTTGCAGCAGCATCAAAAACAAATAAAATCATATTTTTCTCCCATATTAATTTTCCCCCTTTCTCATTCTCCCTAATTTCCTCTTGTTTGAATCTTACTATTGGCATTTTTCCTAGTTTCTAAAAATTATCAATTCCCCATTGGTGGTATTCTCTTTGGCAAGACTTGATTTACTATTGGCATTCTTCCTAGTTTCTAAAAATTATCTAGTTCACCATTGGTGGTATTCTCTTTGGCAAGACTTATATTGAAAAGATTTGTTGATTTTTCCATGAGTGAGGATTGAAGATGGAGATTCTTGAAGGTGTGAGTTCTCCATAGGGTGTTTCCTTCTCCTCCTTGTATAATATTTCTTTTGGGTAAAATCTATTTTTGTTTCTTACATATTCTATATCATGGGTTTTTTATATTATTACAAATTTCTAAAAACTTTTTTTCAATTACTAGTTTCTATGAAATTCTAAATCTCCATTTTTACCCTCTTTGATGACATTTTTCTTTTTCTCGATTTCTTCTATTCGATTAGAATTTTGCATGCCTCTGTTTTACTTTCATCTTCAAGAAAAATTTGACATCTAATCTTCCAAAATAAACCCTCTTTTAGGTTTTCTTTGTTATTTCTTCTCGCACCCTCCTTCAGGTTTTCTTTGTTATTTCTTCTTGCAAGTAATTCATAAGGTGCTCTTCATAGTATTCCACTTCTAAATCTTATTTTAAAATTCTATATTGTTTGTTTTATATTGGCATAGTTACTCGCTCCATGCATTAGCATAGCATTTGATTTTTCTAGATTACATTTTATATCACAATATCATTTAAATTCTTATTTTAATCACTTGTAAGCTACACGCACATACATACAAACATCTATTGATAATTTCTAGAGGTCAAAATGACCAAATTAGGGGCTTGACCACCTTAACAAGTGCCCTATGCAATCTAAACCATTTTTCCTTTTTCCAAAATCAGCTTGGTAATCCAATTCTATTATGATGTATGCTTTGATATCTCACCCTTTTTGGTTGTTTGGTCACTTTAACATTTTTATTTTTCTCCTGGACGATAAATCCGCAATGGTACAATCTCCTCCACAATTGTAAAAGCATTTCTGATCAAGTCCTATCCAAAATAAAAACAATTGCAGTTCCTTCTGATTACTCAATCTCAGTTTGACATTCATCCTATCAAATATCAAACCAGATTCTTTATTTTCATTGCATTTACTTAACCTTATTCAATTTTAAATTTTATGACTCCAAAAACTAAACCGTAATCTTTAATCTTAAACAAATAGATGAATCTCATCCAATTAGAATATAAAAATATTCTATTAGGAAAGAAAAAAACATCCCCTAAAATAATAAATTGCAGTTCATTGTATTAGCATTTTTCAAAAAAATAATGTAATTGCTTTCGAGTGTTCTCCCATTACTATTACATTTATTAACTCCTCACACTAGAGTAGAAATCAACTGTTTT
This sequence comes from Sequoia sempervirens, assembly GCA_007258455.2. Lineage (NCBI taxonomy): Eukaryota > Viridiplantae > Streptophyta > Pinopsida > Cupressales > Cupressaceae > Sequoia > Sequoia sempervirens. The sequence goes on from VDFB02350996.1 coordinate 226,352, forward strand.
TACCATTTCCTTTTCTCTCTCTTACTAACGAAGATTTTATAGAAGATGAGCGCATATAGCTCTTAAGAAATTGTTTCAAATAGAGGTACCCAGTTCAATTTTGAATTATGAAAGAGTTCATATCAAGCCATGGGCACAAAATCAGCTCGTTTCCAAATACCACGGTAAGGAGCATTGTGATAGATATTCTACTAAAATAGAAGTAGAACTACTGATCTTCAGTGTAAAAAGTCT